>JBBPMZ010000516.1:0-12955 GCA_038090575.1 Tylopilus cf. pernanus | reverse complement strand
ATGTCTCCCATTGTGTAACCCTAGCTTAGATCTACTTGACAATACACCTTGTCTTGTATCCCTTCAAATCTTGCAAACACTTGTCCCAAGCTCCAAGCACCCTCAAACTCTTGACTCCCTCCAGATAAACTTAGAGGTCCTTTGACCCTCTTCACAACTAGCAGACTCGCAGTGGTTGTTTGAGGTATCGCAGCTGTGTAGTGACCCTTGTTGTACAAGTCATCACTTGGTCCTACCCAGAGCAAGTGTAACATTAATGGAGCCAAAATACCACTCATGTTCAAGTTGCAGTAGTCTTACTATCTCTCCTTGAGATATTACCTAGGCTTTCTAACATTGGAGTTGACAATCTCTTCACATCAGGTAGGTGTGAGATCACTTGACTCTGTCTAGACCCATGTTCTATAAGATCCAATTCATGCCTTTTCATACACTTCTTTCTAGAAAGATTCTATGACATCCTAAAGCATCTTGTGCTCCACAGGGATGAGTATGATACATTGATACATTAGTGAAGGTTTGTACATATCTGTCATATAGTAACTGAATTCCATTCAAGCAGTTAATATGATCTGATTCTATAGGTCTTCAAAGGGTGTACCCTATGCAAACTTATGGTCATCTCTTAGAGAAAGATATTATCCTAGTGAAATCAAGGTACATATAATACATGTTACACATTAATTGGTCTTGGTTACTCAAAATTCAATAGGTTAACCCATTATAATAACACCCTCATTGTCCAGTGGGCAAGACCAGCTAACAAATCCATTCTGACTTAGATTAAGTCATGCATTCATCCCAATGGTTAATAGTCTCCCTTACAACAAAGAGCTTGTCTTCTCTATGGTGGAGATGAATTACAAACTTGAGTCCACAGATGGGAAATTTGGTGTGGTGCCAGATATTGTGCTAACACTCTTACATTTGTTAGAAAAGTACCTGGGTATGATATCAGTGTCCTGAAGAAGGCTCAGCTGCATGGAAATGTTTTTGTTACATCAATGAATGCACACTTGAGCAGTTTTTGTGTTACACTTGCTCCAGGTAGGATCAAGTAGTGACTCATACAACAAGGGTCACTATACAGCTGCAATACTCAAACAACCACTATGAATCTGCTAGTTATTAGGAGGGTCAAGGACTACCAAGTCTGTCTGGTAAGAGTTGAAGGTTCGGGGGTTCGAAGGTGCTTGGAGCTTGGGACAAGCAATCAAAAGTTTGAGAGGATACAAGACAAGGTATATTGTCAAGTAGATCTAAGCTGAGATTACAGGCCAGACAATATAGGGTTTATATAGGGTGAAAGGGGTGGTCCAAGCAAAGAGCAGAAGAGACATAATAGGACCTAAAAGGAAGAAAATGCATCATCTAGAAGCAATGGGAGCATATCCTGACAGAAAGTGAATGACTAAAGTATTACACATGTGATCAAAGTGGTGGGATTAGTAAGCCAACAATGATGAGGCCTTGATGGGGCTTAAATAGTAAAGGCATGAGTCTGAAATGAGAACTATGGCACAAAGGTACTTGAGTGGCATAAGTGGAAAAGGGAGAAGGAGAGGAAAATTGTAATATTTTGAAGTTGGTGATGCCATCATGAAGGATGCACAGTTCCTTGGTCCAGTTGTAATTGAGCAGCATCCATGGTAATACTGTCAATTATTACATTTGGATCAAGGATAGTGAACAGAAGATCAACATTACCAAATAAGGTGCCAGGGCAATGACTAATGACATAAGTTAGCAGCAACACCATTGTACTTGTGATTCAAAAAAATGCTAGACATTGTTTCCAAACCTGGATATAGTTTCAGTGGATGCTATGATTTACTGTGACCAGGGATTACAGAAGATCAGGAATGCAATTGCAGACTAATCCAAGAGACTGGATTCTCATGTTAATACTAGGTTAATGTTGTGGAACTCAATTGGCATCTTTGTCAGATCAGTATTGCCAATGCAGCCAAGTGTACTATGTATGAGAGATATCAGGATTAGGTTAATCAACACTTTTGGGACAGCAAATGCTCAATCAATGACATGGATGACACCAGTTACATTCTCTCCTCTATGTCTGGGTCCAGCTTATCTACATCTTCTCTGGTTTCTTCTCATATTGAGACTTGTGCTGCATGGCATGCCCAAACAGAGCAGAAGCCAGCTATTCATATTTTCACTGTTCCTTGTTCATCTTGCCATATCACCCTATCTGATCCCAAAGCTGGGGATAACTAGATCACCTAGTAGGGTCAGATTGTATGACTTGTATGTCATTTCCATCAACACCACCCATAGTCAAATAGCCCTCTCTTCCCTGGCTTCAGCTTGTTTTGGACCAGTTCACATGCCCTTTATGGTTCAAATCACAAATCAATCAGGAGACTTCCCCCTTCTTACATTATATGTTCTCAATGATGTTCCCCAGGTGTTGTCTGTTGTCTGCAAAAACTGCCCCCCATTTACCTCAGATTCAATTACAACCACAACCTCATAATTGTGTTCAACTCTCCCTCTGACATTGTTATAATTTCTCCATTTCCTTTTTGTTCTGCCTATGTCACTTAGCTGTCTTCACTCCATAGTCTTATCTTTAGACTTGTGCCTTAACTGTTTAAGCCCCATTGAGACCTTATCATTGCTGGCTTACTAATCCCACTGCTCTGTTACATCCACAGTACTTTAGTTATTTTCCCTTCATCAGGATCCACTCCTATTGCTTATTGATGATGTGTCTCCTTCCTTTTTGGTCCTATTGTGTCAGTTCAGCTCTTCATTTGGACCACTCCTTGGCTCTATATAAACCTCATGTTCTCTACCTTGTAACCTTAGCTCAGATCTACTCAACAATACACCTTGTCTTGTATCCCTTCAAATCCTTGATTGCTTGCCCCAAGCTTCAAGCACCCTCGACCCATCAAATCTTTGACTTCTTCCAGATAGACTTGAAAGCCTCCTTGAACCTCATCGAAACTAGCAGACTTGCAGTGGTTGTTTGAGGTATCGCAGCTGTGCAGTGACCCTTGTTGTACAAGTCATCACTTGATCCTGCCCAGAACAAGCATAATAAAAGATCTAAGCTGTCAAAACAGGCCTATCCTTGCTGTAGTCACCTACCATTCCCCCTAGAAACCAACCACCCTTGAACTCTAGTTTGTGATCCACCTGACCCAGCAGAAATACCTTTGAAACCTCATCTGAAGATGAATCCCCAAAAGCTACCCCTCACTTTGAAGAACCCCCCTTCAGACTCCAAACTCCCATTTCATAATGTTGATTTGGAACCAGAAGATCTTGACCTATCCCACAGCTTCTTGGAAACAGTAACCCTCTCTCGAAACTCTACTCCACTATCCCCTAGAACTCTTTCCCAGACCGAAATCCTTTAGTGTTTCAAAGTCCAGTTGCAGACTGGTAGCGCAACTGGTAAAAGACTGGTTGCAACTGGTGCACAGCCACCCCCTACATATTCTACCATTCAGGGGAATATTTGGTGATTTCTTCATATTTTTTGGAATTTATTTGGCCCATATATCACTCAAAATCAATATTTCAATGTTAAAAACTCACATCCAACCTGGAAATGCTCATTTCTCACCCAAAATGTATTTTCATATTACACATTATAGAGATTAGATGTAGCTAAGAGTATGTAGAACACTTCACTTCATATATAGAAATCATGATTGATATAAGTAAATCTGGGTCAGTATACCACTCAAAATCAGTCAAAAATGACAAGTGATCCGGAAATGCTTATATCTCATCAGGGATGGATTCCCATGTCTCCCACCATAGGAAATATATGTAGCCAGGAGTGTGTAGAATAATAGATCCCACTAACAGGAAGCATAAAACTCACATGGTGAATTGTTATAAGTGAGTCCAGGTCAGTATACCCTATAAATCAACATTGATCTGAAAATGGCTCATATCTACTGATCCTGTGATCCAATCCTTATGGTGTATAGGTGGAATTTGTAGCTATGAGTCTATAGAAAAATTGAGCTCACTAATAGAAAGCATGAATCTCACTTGCTCAGGAGTTAGGGGCTGGTCTTTCAGGCAACTGCTTGCAACTGGCTGCATGACTACTAAAAAACCAATCAGGGCTGGTTCTAATCAGTCCAGTTGCAGTCCAGGACTCTTCTGGATATTATGAGGACTGGTTTGGGTCCAGTTGCATGGTCTGGGGGTCAAAAAACCGGACCAGACCAGACTTTTAAACACTAGAATCCTTTTTCCTCTTAGAATCCCAATACCCCCTGCCATGTCCACTGCACCAAAGCCCACCAAACTCTGTCTAGAGAAACCCTCCTCCTTTGATGGATTCTATGACAAGGCTATACCATGGTATAACACTGTCACAATGTACCTCATTGTAAACAAGTCTGTCTATGTTAATGACAAGCAACAGATTGACTTTGCCCTGTCTTATGTGACCAGAGAATCCACCACCACCTGGGCAGACACCTTCTGATAGAAAGCCATCACAGCAAGTACCTTTGGAATGTGGAAAGACTTCTTCTCTGTGTTCAAAACTGCCTTTGAACACCATGACACCAAGAGAGACACCATCTCTTGGCTCTCTACCCATAGAATCACCTCAAACATGCCTCCCTTCATATATCTCCATGTTCAAAAACAAAGCAACCACCTCCAAAATTTCCTTCAATAATGTTCTCATCAACTTTTTTGCTACTGGAATTCCCCCTTCTCTGATGTGTCACATTTAAGGGATGGATACCATTCCTACCACCATCAATAAATGGTACACCCAGGTGGTCCACTTCAAAACCCAATGGGATTGAGCTGACAGACATGATGTTGACCTAGATGCCATGGATGTTGATGCCATCTCCACAACCCCCCCCAAGAAAATCACTCCTGATAAAAGAAAATGATGTATCTTTGAAGGACAATGCTTCCAATGCAGACAGAAAGGACACCACTCATCTGCCTGCCCAGTTTACTCCATGACCCTCAAAGGAACCATCACCAAAACAGTTAAAAAGGTCAAAACTGCCCAAGAACCCATTCTTCCCCTTGTTAAAATTGACAATGATGACAATGATGTAGTGGTCAAAAGGATCTCTACTCACAAGGATTTAGATAGGAGGAATGTCTCAATGTCTTCCCCTCCTCATGTACTACTAGCAGACCTTGAAATGAAATCTATGCAACTTCCCATTTTATTGAAAATCCCTGCTAGAGTTAAAACCATCGAAACCAGAGCCCTTATTGATTTGACAGCAGCCATCAACTGCATGGATTGGCACTTCACTAAAACAAACCATTCTCCCTTCACTTGACTTACCACCCTCATCCCTGTATAAAATGTCAATTAGACCAAGAACCGGAATGGGGCCATCTATTAATGTTAGATCCATAGTCCAACAAATAAAGTTCAGAACTGAGAACATCATTCTCAGACTTCCCTGGCTGAAGGCCACCAACTCAACTATTGATTGAAAAAATGAACTATCAAGATAAAACCCCCACCAACTCCCATCTGCATTGCCAAAGAAATTCAACAAGCAGTAAAAGAAACAAACCCCCCATCTGTTCCAGTCCTACTATACATTCTCATGGATCCAGAAGTATTTGATGAACACCTCTTTGATTACCTTGATGATTGGACAGGTAATCACTTTGTTAAATAATACTGCCACCAAGTGTGCATCTGAAGAGTCCAGAAATATGACACTTGCTACCTCTGGGCCATACTTGAATATATCTAAAACTTGAAAAATGCACTTTGATGCCATAGAAGTGGAATACCTAGACATCATCATCAAACCTGATATTGTTACCATGAACCCAGTCAAGACTAAAGGAATTGCTGACTGGCTCACCCCTATGAAGCTAAAGGATGTTTGCTCCTTCCTAGGATTTACCAATTTCTACCAACGATTCATTCCCAACTACACCAACATTACACAACCCCTTCTCAACCTCCTCAAGAAAAACCTCCCTTGGCATTGGGACACCCTACAACAGACTGCCTTTGAAACCTTGAAAAAGGAATTCATGTCCAACAGAATCCTCACTCTTCCCAACCCTTGCAAACCTTTTGCCATTGCAACTGACACCTCCCTTATCACCTCAAAGGGAATACTTCTCCAAGCAGACCAGAATGGCGACTGGAAACCATGCTTCTACCTCTCCTAGTCTTTCTCTCTTGTGGAACAGAACTATAACATCTATGATCATAAGAACTCCTTGCAGTCATTCATTCTTTAAAAACACGAAGACACTATGTAAGGATCGTTCCGCTTCCGGCTACCGACTTGGTCCGGAAGGCCCATCGCCTTCGCACGTGATCTTTCATTTTGTTTGTCAGCGTTATTCAGCGGTATTCAGTCGTTTCTAATCTCTTCATTACCATTCACTACATAGCCTTTCCACCTTCGTATATAAACTACCTTGTATGTTCCTCACAATTATCAGAATAATCATCAGTCTTAGATCTCGATTCCGACCGTTCCAGCTCGATCCGAAGCCTTCTGACGTTCCGCACGCCTTCCGATTCGTCTCGCTCTCTGACGTTCGCGTCCACTCACTCACATCTACCAAACCAACTCCGGCTCAGTCGACTTCCCCTTCAGCACTCGCCTTTCGCCTTCCCCGTTTCGTGTACGCAACGAAACGATCCCCCACAAACATTGGAGCCCACCGCGAGGGGAAGTTTTGATTTAGCCATTCCAACCCCCGTCTATTTTCACCATTCCACGTAAATCAGCTCACAACAACGCGTCCGTCCCTGCGCGCATTCCAAAGCATCCATTGCTTCTGCCCGGTGTCCTAACGAGAGGAGCCACCCGACGAGCCGCAACCCAACCCGCTCAGCCAAACACGCCGTTACCCGAAGAATCCCCAGAAGAAGTGTTCACGACCCCATCCGAAGTAGCTATACATCACCCCAATCCATTCCCCCTTATCCAGCCCGAGAGCACTAGCCGCAATCCGCCGTCTCCGGTCGAATCCGAGTCGGAACCATCCTTATCCATATCACCCTTCACCTCGAGTATCCCATCAGAATCGGCATCGTCGATCTTCCAGCCGTCACGCACCCGCTTCCAATTACACACCCCAGCAGTCTTCCCACAGCCGCCACCACCTGCATTCGTACAACCGCCGCCGCCTGCACTTTTACAACCACCACAGCCGTCCCTCACGCAACCACCACCAGCCCCATCTACCATCATGTCGACCGTCTCCACCACTAATACACTGAAAGGCATCAATGCAATGCCCTCGCCGACATCTTCGAAAGCGCCAACGTTTAATGGTGAAACGTCCGAGCTGCTGGAGTTCTTCGAACTCTTCGAGGATTATGCCGACGCAAGTACTCTTTCCGACACGGAAAAGTGTAAAATGATTATTCGCTATGTCGACAAGATGACCAAGCGTTTTTGGGTCACGCTTACAGGATACGAAAGTCACGACTACAATGTATTCAAGAAGAGTATCTTGGAGCAATACCCAGGCGCAGACAAAGGCATCAAATATACTCGTCGTGATCTCGAACTTGCTGTCGTGGCCCCTTCCAACAATGATATCTCGACTGAAACCGAGCTACAACAATACTATCGCCGTTTCCGCCCCATCGCAGTCTGGCTCGTCGATCAGAAGAAGATCTCCACTAACGAGCGGGATCGCTACTTTTGGACTGGATTGCCACTATCCATCCGTCGTGCTATTGACCGACGCCTGGAGCTAAAGAACTCAAATTATTCCTGTGACGAGCCGACCAACTATGAGAAGGTGATGGAGGCCGGACGCTTTGTTCTCTCCGACGACGCATTTGATGCAGATCTCAATGACCCGATAGCCGCACGCATGAAGTCCCTACGCGATGGACAGAGTGCTTTAGCTGATAAGAAGGATCAGTCACGGGCAAGCCGACTCGGAATCACTCGGATCAGAGATTCCGATGACGAATCAGAAGATGAAACTAGTCGGAAGAAGGAAGCACCTCGTGATGTACAGACCAAGCGGGTTGCATTTGATTCAACTACAAACTCTAAAGTGCACATAGATGAAGTCGAGGAAATCGCCCGGAAGCTACACACCTTAGATTTAGCGGATGTCTCGTACTCGGCTCTCTACACTCGTCTTGCATGCCTCGCTCCAGCCGCAGCACAAGCCTGGGCTTCACCCTCGTCTCGTCAGCTACAGATCCCGCACCAGACTCAGAATCGCTCTCAGGCCTCTACCGGTACCAATCCAACATGCTATATGTGTGGAGGAGGTCACCTTCTTCGTGATTGCCCTCAAGTACTCGAGTATATCCGAGCAGCTCGCATTGTCCGCAACAATGGTTATCTCAATTTCCCCGATGGAGGACGCATCCGACGACACCCAGTCACAAATTTATTCAAAGATACCATCGACGAGCGCTATCAGAATCACCTGAAACCATCAGTTTCTGCACCTACCGAGTTCGTTCGAGAGTCCCCACCACATCTCCAGGCCGCTACCAATGTATTTGTCACACCGGAACCATCTGCAGTCCTTTTTGGATGTGATCGTAGTATTAATAATACCACAGCTAGCACTCACGCATCTATCGAAGAAGTACCGGACGAGGAGGATGCAGATGTTCTCGCGATCACATGATCCAAGGCACGTGCGACAGCTCACACCAATACAGAAATTCCACCCACTACTACTAAATCCACTCCATCCAACGAGAAGGCCACTGGCAAGCCAGTAGTGGAGGTGCCGGTACCAGCCACTGGCACACCCATTTCTAGAGAATCCGCGCCAACCAAGCCTACTCCGGCATATACATACAAATCGAAAGCAGCATCCCCCGACGCTGCCAAACGAGTCTATGATTTACTGCTCCACACAACAATTCCGAGCCTTTCCGTTGCAGATTTATTAGCCATCAGTCCCGACTTACGAAAAGAAGCTGTCGAGTACTGCAAAACGCATCGGATTCCGGTTTCCGTGACTTCCACAGTCGCTACCTCACCACCAGTGCAGATCGAGCATGCAACTCCACTTCGCGAAATTGAGGTCACACTGAATGGGAAGATCGACGAGCTCGCACTGCTTGATGAAGGATCGGAGATTGTAGTCATCCGCCAGGACATCTGGGAACGCCTCGGAACACCAATATCTAATCGCATGGGAATGACAATGCAGACCGCAAACGGAGACTCGCAGCCGATGATGGGATGTATCGAGATGCTAGAAATAACAGTTGATGGCCTCAAGACCTGGGCCCATGCATATGTTGTCCCGAATGCCCCATATCGCCTCCTTCTCGGCCGCCCATGGCAGCGCCTCGTCCGTCTCCAGAAACATGAAACTACTTCTGACGTTAGCATCACTATTGCCGATCCGCTCGATCCGTCCAATACCCGCACAATCCCCACGCATGCGCGACCATTCCCACCCAAGCCTCATAGTGCTCACGCCCTTGCTCTCACTCAGACCACCTGGCAGGGAGCAATCTCGTCGCTCTCCATGTCCTCACTTGCGGATTATCAACTTCAACAAACATTTGACATAGATCCTGTCCGCCGTGTCCTTGCATACAAGAAAGTTGCCAACCGAGTAAAGCCAGTCGCCACAACAATGCCCCACCATGCTCGCATAATCCGTCACTTTCCAGAAAACCCGCTCGACTCACTTCCACAATTATCCCCCAATCCACCACCTTTCTCACCTGGAAAGCGCATCACACTCAAACGGATAACAGATCTTGGAATCTTCTCCAACAAATTCTTATTGCCAGAAGAGCAGAAACTTGCCGCACAAGTCTTACTAAACAACGAACTAGGTCTTGCATGGGATGAGAGTGAGAAAGGACGATTCCGCGACGACTATTTCTCGCCTGTAGTTATTCCAACTATCGAGCACACACCATGGGTCCATCACCAACCACCAATTCCGCCCGGAATTCGCGATGAAGTAATCCAGCTTATAAAGTCAAAAATCGCATCTGGAGTGTACGAACCATCAAACAGCTCATACCAGTCGAAGTGGTTTTGTGTCGCAAAGAAAAATGGATCGGTCTGCATCGTCCACAATCTCCAGCCACTCAATGCAGTCACAGTCAAGGACGCAGCCACCCTCCCATATGTCGAAATGTTCGCCGAGCAATCCGCTGGTCGCTCAATTTACACCATGATGGACTTATTCGTCGGATTCGACCATCGAGCTCTTGCTGAAGATTCTCGCGATCTTACCACCTTCCAGGCGCCTCTTGGGACATTCCGTCTCACTTCGCTCCCCATGGGATGGACGGATTCTCCTGCAGTATTCCAGAATGATGTCGCCTTTATTCTTCAAGCAGAAATTGACGTCGCACCCAATTTCCAAGATGATATCAATGTTCTCGGCCCGCGCACTCGCTATGAACTCCCAGACGGCACCTATGAAACCATAAACGACAATCCAGGCATCCGCCGCTTTGTTTGGGAACACTGTCTTGATGTCAATCGTGTCTTACATCGTTTGAAGCATGCCGGAGCCACCGTATCAGCAAAGAAGCTCTTCCTTTGCCAGCCAGATGTCATTGTCGTCGGACAAACTTGCAACTACGAGGGACGACTCGGACGAGTTCCCGACCAGTCGAAAGTCGTGAAGATTACAAAATGGCCTAGCCCCTGCCAGTCTCGCACAGAAGTCCGTGGATTTTTAGGAACGACAGGAACTGTCCGCAACTGGATTAAGGACTACGCTAAGATTGCTTGACTGCTCATTGACCTTACCCGTGAGGCCATTCCATTCACTTGGACCAACGAACACCAGAACGCGATGGACCATCTCAAAGCGGCCACTGTCAACTCACCTGCAATTCGTCCAATCAACTACACTTCCACATGTCCTGTCATTCTCACAGTCGACTCATCCTGCATCGCAGTCAGATACATTCTTTATCAAGAAGATGAAAGCCATGCACGTCGCCCATCTCGATTTGGCTCCATCACTTGGAACGAACGCGAATCTCGCTACTCACAAGCAAAAATTGAACTTTACGGTCTATTTCGCGCGCTCCGATCCATCAAAGTCTGGATCATTGGCATCAAGAAACTCATTGTCGAAGTCAATGCAAAGTACATCAAGGGCATGCTGAACAATCCTGACATCCAGCCGAATGCCGCAATCAATCGCTGGATCGCAGGTATTCTTATGTTCGATTTTGAACTCAAACACGTTTCCGCATCACGCCACCAAGGCCCAGATGGCCTTTCTCGCCAAAGAAAAGGAGAAAACGAGGAAAACGAAGAGGAAGAAGAAGAAGCAGAGGTCGAGGAATGGCTTGACGAAGCCTTAGGATTAGGAATTTGGGTTTCAAAGGCGATTGAGGACGAGATATTTTTTCAGAACCCCCAGGGAGGAGGAGGACCACTGGTCCTTGCAGCGACAAACAAATCGGACGATGAAGACTCAGACATTACCCTACCGACAAGCAAGGCAATGCTACGACATGACCGCAGACTCAAAGATATTTTTCATTTTCTTTCAACTCTCTCGATCCCATCCGACATCGCAGACAATCTACGCAGCCGCTTCATGAAACGTGCAACTGAGTTCTTCGTATCCACGGACCATCTCTGGCGTAAGGAAACCAGCGGACGACATCAGAAAGTCCTATTCGGATCAGATCGGATCCGCATTCTCAAAGAAACGCACGACAAGCTCGGCCACAAAGGAATCTACGCTACCCGCCGCACCATCGCTGATCGTTTTTGGTGGCCATCGCTCACAGAAGATGTCGCCTGGTACATCAAGACATGTCATCAGTGCCAGACCCGCTCGGTCAAGAAGGTCGTCATCCCACCTGTCGTCGCAACCCCTGCTCCACTTTTCCGCAAAGCGTACGTCGACTCAATGCACATGCCGACCGCACAAGGATACTCACACATTGTTCAAGCTCGCTGCTCACTCACCAGATGGCCGGAATGGCGGAAACTCAAGAATGAGACGGCGCGCACCATCGGATCATTTCTATTCGAAGAAGTATTATGTAGATGGGGAGGACTTGAGGAAATCGTTACGGATAACGGAACCCCGTTCGTCGCCGCACTCAACTGGCTCGCTGACAAGTATCACATTCACCACATTCGCATCTCCGCATACAACTCGAAGGCGAACGGTATCGTCGAACGCTCGCACTGCACCATCCGCAACTCGCTCGTCAAAGCATGCAACAGAGACATCACGCAATGGCCATCTCTCGCCCCACATGTCTTCTGGGCTGATCGCGTCACGACTCGCAAAGCAACTGGACACACTCCCTACTTCATGGCCCACGGCATCGAGCCGATCCTTCCGTTCGATATTACCGAAGCCACATTCCTCATTCCGCACGTAGCCGACTCATGCATCACGACCGACGAACTCATGGCCATCCGTGCCCGCCAGCTTGCAAAACGAGACGAAGACCTGTCTACAATCCACGACCAAGTCCTGCGCAGCCGCTTCTCATCCGTTGCCGATTTCAAACGTCGCTTTGCGCACGCAATTCACGATCACGACTTCCGCCCCGGAACGCTCGTCCTCGTCTTGAACAAAAAGATCGAACCCGCTTCAAACGCGAAGTGTCGTCCGTGCTACTTCGGTCCCATGGTCGTCGTGTCTCGTTCCCACAACAACGGCTCATACCGTCTCGCCGAAGTCGATGGAACCATTTCGAAGCTTTGTTTTGCCGCATTCCGCCTCATTCCATACCATCCGCGCTCACCCGCTCATGTCAATGTCACTCGCTTTGTCGATCCATCCGACCTCGCCGGTCTCGCTGCTGAAGAAGATAATTAGATGTTTGTAGAGCAACTGGGACAGTTGCTATTTGAAGTAGGAGGGAGGTGTAAGGATCGTTCCGCTTCCGGCTACCGACTTGGTCCGGAAGGCCCATCGCCTTCGCACGTGATCTTTCATTTTGTTTGTCAGCGTTATTCAGCGGTATTCAGTCGTTTCTAATCTCTTCATTACC
>JBBPMZ010000515.1:0-12968 GCA_038090575.1 Tylopilus cf. pernanus | reverse complement strand
ATTTCCTAGAGAGGGTACGGTATCAGCGCAGTGTGTTACAATGAAATGTTGCCATACATAGACGGCAACCACAAAACTTTGCAGTGTGGCATTCTCCACTACTTCAGGGAAAACCTTGTCAAACTACCCACAAGTCTGAGGTCAGTACAAAGCGAGAGAAGTCGCTCCAAACCTGGCCAGCTGTCAGCAGTGCCGACATGACACCTTGATCATATCTGCAAATCTCCGTCATCCGATAAGGTCAAGGGTACAAATGAAACCACATGATTGATTGTAATTATGCACATACCCGAAGAGCGTAAACCCAGTCCCTGCAACAAACGCCAAAGAGACAGTCAACGCCTTGCCTCGTAAAGACAGTGCGTGCCGCTCCACGTCTTCTTCGCTAATTCCCGAATCAAGTCTTCTTTCGTTTACTTGCGTTTTCTCATTTGCCAAATTCATGATTAATGCAGAAATATGTGATGCAACTCAGCCGAGTACGCAGTCACTGAATAAGAGTGGGGCCGTGTCTCTCAACGTGTCGGGCTTCCAGAATACCACTCCTAGGGTTATTATAGTGACCGCATCAGATACTCGGTAGAACCCGTTTCTACAATTCGAGATTCTCGGCAAATATGTCTGAGCTAATAGCTTGAGTACTTAACAACACATCCGACGTGGAGCGGAAGTCATAGCTCACCTACTGCGCATTCGGCAACCAGCTGATAGCTTGTCATGTGGAGTCCTGCAGGCAGTGTTTTCTGAGCAAATGAGTGGAGAACCTGGTATGATCACTCACCTGACTGATAAGTAAGCACTGAGTCATATCCACGGCAAAGTCTTCTGAAAATAAAACCGACAAACTTCTTTAGAAGACACATCACGAGATCCGAGCCCCCTTGTCTCCGCATAAAAGATTAATCTGTTCGGGGACGCATCGCTAGTGAGTCTAACGTACGTACGATGATGTTACGAGACCAAGCTAGAAGACTGGCTAGAAGCTTCGTGGGTTCAACTGTTAGATTGAGTCACACGCGAAGGAGTGTCGGATAATACAAGGGTTGTGATTTATAGTTCTTCAAACCCAAGCGCGGGTCTAAGGACCGATGAGCGGTGACCATAAGCCATGTACATACTAACAAGTGAGTATAGGATGTGAGGAATGGCGGATTCGGAAGAGGTCAACCACAAAATCTGCGTTAAACAGAGACAAACAACACCTTTGCAGCTGAGATGTCATTCACTGATCTAAAGTCCAAGAGACAATCCAAGGACTCAAAATCGTATGTGTCTGCGTTGAGTGGTTCTGTCGCATCGGTGCCCACACAGTCTTCACCACAAGCATCAACTTCTCTTGCGCAAGATGATGTAGTACTGAACACCGAGGGTCTTTACCCTCAGCTCTC
Organism: Tylopilus cf. pernanus; assembly: GCA_038090575.1. NCBI lineage: Eukaryota > Fungi > Basidiomycota > Agaricomycetes > Boletales > Boletaceae > Tylopilus > Tylopilus cf. pernanus. Next base: position 11,580 of record JBBPMZ010000515.1, on the reverse strand, counting down.
TGGATCGCTTCAAATCCGAAAGACAGGTTACGCTGGGAGGGGTTTATTTTCACAGGAACATTTCAAATCGGGTGCGTTGATTCTGTGATGCTTCACAGGAGAATCCGTTGACAATCACTCCCTTGAAGGCTCCCTCATCCTATCCGTAGAACCTCATGTATTCGTCCTCTCCAACCAATGCCTCAATTCATATTGCTCTTCGTGCGTAAAGGCTGCCTCGGCATCCCCTTTCATGCGATGCTCTGGCTGTGGGACACTACGATACTGCAACAGCGTGAGTTATCCGTACTTCCGTAAGCCAATCTATTTACTCCAAACAGGACTGTCAAAGGGCTGATTGGAGCTTTCATAAATCCGAGTGCCGCGCATTACAGGTTTGGGCAAATTCAGCGCCGTCCTCTGCCCTGAGCGTCCCGAATGACGCTGTCCGGTGCTTAGGACGCATTTTATGGCAAATGAAGTTGTACGGCCTGGATAGTAGATGGGTAGGTCACCTCATATGGATGTTCTTTGCGCGCGAGATCGCTCATGCGCATTCACAGTCGAAAGAAATTCGGGGAATGCAATCCCGTCTGTGTTTTATCCCATCGTTTGCATTATTCATCCCTTGATGCTGTGTCTCAGATAAGGTATCCCCGCAGCAATCTAGCTCTGTTGAAGCTCATACCCATCTGGCACATTCTATTGTCAGATACCTCAGTCTGACCGCGCCCTCCGATCTCGAGGAATATGGTGTAAATTCTGCAAGTGATCTTGTTAGCATGATTTCGAAGGTACGAATCGCTCGGATCATTGATGTTTCGTCACTTAGCTAGCCCATGATCTAGTTCGTCACGAACACGTTTACTTTGAGCTCACCTTCTCTTGCACCTATCGGTGTTACTGTATCGCCGGTTGTCGCGTTCACGAACCATTCGTGCTTGCCAAATGCGGTTGTTGTATTTCCTCTTGGTGGCAAAACCTCAGCAAAAGAACCAATAATGAATCTCGTAGCTTTGCGTGATATTTCGGTCGGGGAAGAGGTTCAATTTGCCCACTTACCCTGAATTTGAATCAATACTCAACACTTTTGCTAGGTATTAATTGCTTACATAGATACAACGCTCCCAAGGATCCAAAGACGGAGTGTACTGGTCGAAACTTACAACTTCGCTTGTCAATGCCGTCTCTGCGAGCAATCTGCTACTGTCGATCCACGGGAAACCGTTCTGTGTCCCAAGTCGTGTGGCGGTAGTTGCCCTATGCCAAATGAAGGCAAGTCATCAATTTATTAATGAAGATTCCGAAATAGTTGTTCACGTGAACCGACAGATACGCCACCCTCTCGGTGTTCGGCATGCAAAACCTTGATTACTGATCCCGATGTTGTTATCGATGCAGTTCGCATCGGTCAAGAAGCCCTTGATAAGGTGATACATGTCCAGTCAACCGGTATGGTGCTTTTTATTTACTATCTCTACTCATTCATATGTACCATCACGGCTTTGATCATCTCGCAGATGACGCCAAGGCTCGACAATTAACAGCGCACATGATTCCTATATTGATCTCCGCTGGTTTACCACCGTCATCCCACCCGCTTCTCGCGCTATTAAAACACCACCAGTCGTTATTACTTGCCTCGTTTTCTGAACGAATCTCTCAGGAGCCCTTGGACGAGAGTATACGTACCGCAGCGAAGCACGTTGCTGGGGTGTCCGCCCTACTGGAGGAGGGACATCCCGTGCGCGGTGTTACCCTCGCGGAGTTGGGCAAACTGCTCGCCGTGGACGAGCCGTCGCCATCGCCGCCGCAGGCGACGTCCTTCCCACCTAGCGGTCCAACGAGGCTCAAACTTGCCTATGAGACGTTGTTGAAGGCAAGGAATGAGCTGCTCATAGGATTTGGTCAGGACAACGGGGGAGGTGAGGTAGGGAGGGAGATAAGGGAGACTATCGTCAGATTGGAGAAAGAGCTAGGGGTGTGGACAACTGGTGTGCGGAATGTGTTGGAGGACACCCCTGCGAAAGCGAGAGGGAAAACCTAAGATTACTGGCGGGGTGTACGTACATGGCGAAGCCTACTGTAACGAAGCGGTGGCTACGAATACCAACGAAAAGAATTGGTGCATAGGAGTAAGACTCGGACTTAACACCACAGCTGTCTGTACCTGGGCACTCATGCGTGATGCAGTAAGACAGAATTTGTCAATTACAGGTGTGTAAAAAAGCCACTACTGGTGCGAAGCGGCAGGAGAGACACCTAGTCACCTTCGGACCAATTTATGAAGCCATATCTCTTGGAGTTGAACCTGATTCAAAAGCTTATTACTTGATATCAACTTAAATTGCAAAAACAGTCTCTCTGGCGGGGAGTCGAACCCCGCTCTCCCGCGATCGAAGTGGTGTTCACTTGACAGGCGGGTGTACTATCCGATATACTACCAGAGACATGGTTACTTCAGAAGTATCTTAGGCATTTATGACTGGCGGGTAGAATCTTGTATCCCAAGGTTGACTGAACTTGCATACTTCCAAGAACCTTGAGATGCAGTACTAGTCATGGTAACAACATTTTTTCTCAGCCATTCTTGCAACACCTAGCCCAATCTCAGTTTCACCAGGGCCCTCCACCCCCGGCGCACAAGCAAATCTCTTTGTTTATTGCTAGGTGCTCGGCCAAAGTGAGCCGAGAGGGAGAGCCGAGAGGAAGCTGAGCTAGGATTCCAAACGCTGGTGGTTATTGTACTGTTACCGCTGGGAGGGACGGCAGCAAGGGGCGGGGAAGGGCGACGCGATGCGGTAAGTTTCCGTGTGGTCGTCGTCGGACAGGATGAGGAATGTGCCACTGCCTCGGACGCGGGCGTACCACGCAAGGACAGAGAATCGGCGAGAGCCGAGAATGGGGCTGGTGTGGCCAATGGGAAAAGTCCACGCAAGAGGGTGAAGATGCTCCAAGGAGTGCCGAATTTAGTATTGAAGATAGCGATGTGAGTTAAATTCTTGATTTTCCACTGGCATACTAGGCGGCAGCCTTGCCCGCCTCTGGCACTCAAGCCACTGGCACAGCCAACATCTTTTAAATGTTGTCAACATGTCACGGCGCCAATTGGTGGGTCGATCACATGTGCGATTGATGTCCCGACACGCCGAGTCACAACCTAGGGATCTGGTCTGCTCTGAACTTGAAGACAGGCCTAAGGGTGCCTTCTATTGCAACATTATTACAGGTGGGTGATTGCTGAAACCCCTCGCCTTAGAAGTGCCAATAGCAGTTATTTACGACTCTTGTTAGACAGCTGACGTGGGATCCACAGGTGAAGTTTCACCGTCTCTATTCTCGTTGTGACTTATCGAAGGTGAGACCGCTCTCAATCACCGACCTTTACGGGATGCTCTGACGCGTCAGTCAGATGGATTACTGATCACTTCTAGTCGGCCGTGCTGACGCGTACGACTGCCGCCTTCATTCACACACGTCCCTCGTGGTTAAATACCGCGGGACCCAAAGACGAAGTTAGGCCTCAGTAGAACTTTCAGTCCAGAGCAAGAACAACACCCGTCGAACAACATGCCAGAGACAATTACTTACTATCACGATACTCTCAGGGTACGTGTTAGTTACTCAAAATCGCGGTTATCTGACTCAGACCTCTCTCGTGGCTAGATGTCGCCCTTCTGCCACAGGGTGGGTTGCCTTTGAAGGCCGTATCTGTGAAGATCACAGCTGAATTTGTGCGACTTGGTAGGTTGAGATCGCATTGCTAGAAGCCGGTGCATCATACACAGCACATGGCTTCGACATCTACAATAAACCAGCGTGGTTTACTCAAGTAGTAAATCCCTTCACAGGAAAGGTAAGCCGAACGACACACTGTCCGCAGTGCATATCATAACACACTTCCCTACATCATTATGATGCCACTGATACTCCGATCTAGATTCCTGCAATCACTTACGGGGGGCCCAACGTCCCACCCGAGGAACCGTCCACATTGTCACTCAAGCTCACTGAATCTTACGTCCTACTCGAGTTCCTCGCTGATATATTCCCCGACTCCAACCTCCTTCCTCCGTCGACTGATCCGACTGCACGCGCTCGCGTGCGGTTCTTCATGGACGTCGCCGTACGTGCCGTGGAGGCGCCGATGGCTGAAGTTATTCAAGGCAACGACTCCGTGGATAAGGTCGTCGAAGGCCTTGAGAAGATCCAGGCTTTACTACCCGACCCAAATGCAGCTGACGGAGGCGAGTTCGCGATTGGGAAGAACTTCACCAATGCGGATTGTGCTTTCGTGCCACTTCTGGGGGTTATCGAGATGGTTGGCAGGACCGATCTCGGAGGATTCCAACCTGGAGTTGGGAAGAAGCTTGCAGAGGCGCTGGCCGAAGACAAGTTCGAGAGACTGAGGAAGTACAAGAAGGCGGTGTGGGAAAGGGAGAGCGTGAAGAAAGTGGTAGATCTCGTGAGTATCTCCTTGACGAACTAGGTCTTCTTTGTTAATCAGCGTGTGCATCTGTTAGGATCACATTGAGGGCAACTGGAGGGCAAGATTCTCTCGACAGTAAGCAGAGTGGCTACCAGTGCCTCCGCATGATCACTGTATCTTTAGAAACCATATGAATTTGTTGGTGCGATCACGAAAGCTTTGAGTGTGGTGTTCTTGTGCTTCGGGATGTTAAGCTAATTCCGCGAGTGATGCGAGGTATGCTTCGTTATACTCACCACCAAGGCTTTGGTGATAAGATCATGCCCTTGACTGTCGGGGACTCGCGGCCACTGCACCTCCGCTGGGAGGAAGGGCGGTGCGACGCGACTCATCGTGTCATCGTGGTTTTCACGGCTCAATCATGTACAACATCATCGCTCAGCGCTCAAAGTCGGAAACACGGAAGGACTCGTGATCACAAATACAGCTATGGACACAGATGGCAGCACAAAGCATAGAGCAAACACATCAGAGATGGATCCTTAGTACGTGTCTCGTCTTCACATGACACTACACCAACTCATTTGATCCTGCATCATTGGTATTTTCCACTTCATCTCCTCTGGCACCCACCCTAATCGTTCCTCCGCGCATTTCTTGACCAACCTGTCCGCTGCTGCCGCATACTTGTGAACCGTGTACTCGCCCTGAGCATACCCACCCGCACGCAACGCGGCCCATGCGACGTTCCTTGCCAACACCGAGCGATCCCGGTACGGAACAGTATCCAAGATGACAAAGTACGTGACTGGGAACCTCTTGAATTGAAAGAAACCCTTTTGCATCGCTCTTGTGAGGTATCCATTGAAGTCGCCCCTCGATCCGTATAGCAGGTCCAGTGCAGAATACTCGACTGTCCACCTGTCATTCCCAGATAGTGGTGCAGATGGAGGAGATGGCCATGGCGGCGCTTCAAATTGGCGACTGCGTAACAGAGGAAGTGCCTGGTCGTTCGATGCACCTGATCCGAACATTTCGACCTGGCGACTGGGGGCCGTGTCGGAGCGGAGGACAACCTGGAAGAGATCTGGCCGCGCACGGAGCTCGCGTATAAATGCATTCACGAACCCAGCTCGCTCGTTCGGTACCGCGCCAAACATGTATGCTCGTGGCTCCATCTCTGCCCAAACAACGCAGCCCCGTTGCCTTGCTCTGTAGATAGTCGGTAGGGGTCCACGCAGCTCTGGCGGTACAGGTATAGACGACATATCGGCAACAATAACACCAGAGAGGGAAAGGTGGTTCCGCGACAGGGCAGGATCATCGGCCTCAAAATGAGGTCGACTTTGACAAAAACTCGGACTTGGCACCAAGCCGAGAGCTGCGAAAGAAAGGAGTCCGACAACGTCCTCAAAGTTGTTGCACAGACGAATGAAGCAGCTCTCTGCATCAGCCGGTGGTTGGGACATTATGAGGAGATGCTACGTTTTGGTCATATCAAAAATGAACTATGCGAGACCGAATGGTACGTACTCCCCAAACTTCATTTGGAATAGTGGCTGTGTGGGCGTGATTAAAAATGTAGCCTCCAAGCAATGGAATCCGGGGTTCTGAGGAAATCGGTTTCCTTTTGTTGTTTGGATGAAGATAATTATTGTCACTCACCTGCGCTCGAGTAAGCAGCTGCGCTATCATACAAAATAAGAGATGCATCCCAAATCGCATCTTTGACCAAAGGGAATCCCATAGGTTGTAAGAGGACGTCAAGAAACCTGATGAGGTCCTCCATAGAAAGGTCGGTGTTGAGAACAAAATCTTCAACAGAAACCCTTCCCAGCGACTTCATGAAAAGAGACGGTTCATAGAAAATGATCCGTCGAGCAAGTTGCTGGTAGCTATTCTCAAGCAACATGTCCTTGAAGCTTGTCTTCGGCAACTCAAGGCTCCCTCTTTCTACGCCGGTCCCGATCCATGGATCAAGGCTGAGTAACGCCTTCAAGAGACCGATCATCTTTTCCTTTTCGCTGAACAACAATTTGGATCAGATCATGTTCAACAACGAAATTAGTACTTAACTAGACTTACTCTCGCAGTGACATATTGATCAAATCTTCATCTCCCAGTTCCGATATCGGCTTTATGAGATGGGGTATCGCAAAACATCCTGAGGTGAAAGTAAATGGGTAAAGAGTACATTCTACCAGCTGCTTGTTGGACCGGCGGGATTCCTTTACCCACTCTTCTTCGACCTTTGATAGCGCCACACCCTCCACGCCAGGCAAAGTATCCTTATATAGTTCATAGGCTCGTTGGTGAAGTGCATCCAGCGTGTTAATAGCACTCATCATCTCTTCTTCAAGCAACTTCAGACGACGCCTGTGACCATCATCTACTGTGAACGTACAGTACTACTCGTCAATAAAGCCCCATTGACAATCATATGAACTTACCTTTCAGGAAAAATCGCTTTTCGTGGATTTCCCGCCCCCTCTTCTCCACCCGAACCATCTCCAGATACTTTCGTGCTTTCTGCGCTTTCTCGAGCGCTGCATGCCAGTCTGTACAGTGACTGATCTGCTCCTTTGTGGGTAGATCAGCATCCTTTTTGAGGTCGTCAACAACCTTCTCTGCATTCTTGTACTTCTCATACAGAATGCAGAACTGTCCATAATGCACCCTGCAACGGTTTGGTTCAGGATGGCCCTCGGTCGCTAGTTGACCGCACTGCATCATTCCATCTGCTTTGAAGGCGAGACACGGACGCGAGTGAGTACTCGAGAAGGTGCGCAGGAAAGTAGCCGCAGGGTCGCCCTGTAGGCCATTTCTCGCGCCTTCACTCGTACTCCGTCCGGCTTGTGCCTTTGCGCCATATTTGTTTCTGCGCTTTTTCTTCGAGGAAGGCATTCGTAGGTGGTGGGGAAGGACAAGATAGCAACACGTTGAACTTACATAAAACGGCGACCAAACAGCGACTCATGGCAAGAATCTGGTCACTAAAGGGAATGCCCCAGCGCCGGCTTCCATGGGAAAACGAATTTCAGTTACAGGGGCAAAAAAGGGATGCAAATTTCTTCCAGTATAGGATCGCTGGCACAACGAACGCTTGTGACGATGGACGGCTCCGGCGAAGCTCAGTGAATCTGGGAGCTCGTTCCCACTGCAGCAAGCATTCAACATCAAACTCACTCGTTGCTTCGGAGATAAATGAGTTGTGGAAGGCTGAGTCGTGGAAGTAAACGCGGTGTGCAAGCGGGTCGAAATGAATGGACACGACGGCTAGGATAAAGATGACTAGATCAGGTGACATCCGGGCCGACGCTGCTTTCAAACCAAGCTACGTCCTCACCTCGACGCGTACATCACTTTTAAAGTGGATAAGGATTTTCTTCAAAAACAACACTGCACCCCAGCTCTACATCCAGGACACGCATCTGTGGAACGTGAGCCCTCAAAGGTCGCTTCCAGGCGCAGGTAAGCGGCCCGCGTGGTTATCGTCAGCTGATTCTTATCTTCGAAGCACTCCCGTGTGAGTGTGCTCGCTGAGCTTTGGTTATAGCTTATAAGCCATACCTGCTTCTCTTCGCCCCGTCCTAAGCTTAGTCTACCACAAACCAACGGAGCTTGTCGTCCTTTCTCCTTTTGCCCGATGTTGTTTTCCTATTTGGCACATCGACAAGCTTGGTAGGGACTTCTCTCACCAATACTTATCTCGGCTCTGACATCCATCCACCATCTTCCCCTCCATAGCAATGACAAGCAACGTGAGCGCGCCGAGCGCATCGCATCGCTCCCAGCAGTATACCACCAACCCTTGAGCGCCCTCGACAAAGACATCCTCTCCCGCCCCATCTCTACCATCGTCTCCAGCGTCCAATCCAACGCCTTGAACCCCCCTGACGTCCTCGTCGCATACGCCAAACGCGCTCTGCAAGCCCATGCTCAGACGAACTGCCTCACCGAAATTATGATCGCCTCCGCAGAGTCATGGGCGCGCAACGCGAACCGCACTGGTCCACTCGCGGGCATGCCCGTATCCCTCAAGGACATGCTCGCCGTCAAGGGTTATGACTCATGCATCGGGTACTCTGCAATGACGGGCCAGCCCAAGTCGTATGACGGGGCGTTCGTGCGGCTGTTGAGAGATGCAGGTGCCGTGCCGTTCGTCAAAACCAACATTCCCATGACGATGCTGTCGTTTGAGGCTACCAACGACGTCTTTGGCAGGACGGAGAACCCACATAAGAAGGGATTCAGTCCTGGTGGATCCTCTGGGGGTGAAAGTGCACTGCTTGCACTGGGCGGTTCTAGGATTGGAGTAGGCACGGACGTGGCGGGGAGCGTGCGAGCGCCAGCGCATTACTCAGGGATATACACGATCAAGTCAAGTATGTTCAGATTCATCAGGACGGGTAGCGCGACAACTATACCTGGACAAGAGGGCGTACCTGCGACACATAGCCCCATGGCGAAAACACTCGAAGACCTCGAGACATTCTGGCGTGCTGTCTTCCAAATGAAACCTTGGGAGTACGATCACTCTGTAAGTAGTCCTGTTTATTCTTCCAATCAGATACATCTTATCGCGTAGGTCCTTAATATCCCGTGGAGGGAAGTGAAACTGCCCGTCGACAGACCACTCAGATGGGGTATTATATGGGACGACGGTACGTACCCATGATATCAATCTAAAATGCGGCAAATGAAGTAGTGTGTAGGTGTTGTTGCGCCGACACCTGCTTGTCAGAGGGCACTCAAGATGGTGACGGACGTGTTGCAAAAGGATGGCCACGAAATTGTTACCCTGTACGTAGTGGATTTCTCCTCAAGTACGTGCCTAACACCGCGGTAGGAACTCTCCCGATCCGTATGAGGGTCTTCAAATTGCCTCTCAGCTTCTGCTAGCTGACGGTGGCAAGGTTGCTGCGAAGCCGTTCCGAACGTTTGAAACGAATGACGCGGGGATGGTTCCTGCGTTTCGTGCCCTTGGGCTACCGCGTTTCGTCATGAAGATCTATGCTTGGTATTTGAGATATGTTCGCCGCGACCCAATCTATGCTGGTTTGGTAGACAACTTTTACGAGAAGAGCGTTCCTGAATACTATGCCCTCATCGCGAAGCGCGAGGACTACCGCATGCGCTGGTTCAAGGTCTGGCGTGACACCAACGTAGAAGGTGGATTGGAAGACCAAGGGGTCGATTTCATCCTTACCGTACCGAATGCATTGCCAGCTGTGCCACATCGGGGTATGCGCCACGGGTGGAAAGCATGTGGTTACACTTTCCTATTTAACTTGGTGAGCGGCCCGCCGAAATTGGTGGTACTTCTTTTTTTTTCTGACCCTGTGGCTCGTGATCACGGTGTTATAGCTCGATTACAGTGCAGGGGTGATGCCGATTACCCATGTCCAGAAGACGGACGTAGTGTCGCGCGCTTTCCGAGCTCGTAACGCGATCGAAAGAGAAAACTATCGCATGTATGACGCAGTCGCGATGGAGGGTCTTCCGGTAGGTGTCCAGGTTGTTGGCAAACGGCTGGACGAGGAGCGCGTGCTGGAAGGCATGAAGTTGATCGAGAAGCTCATGAAGGGTGCTGGTTTGGCCTATGCGGGGATACCTCTGTAACGTGTGGCCCAGTGTTTCACGGTGTGTATCGTGTACGGCAGGTTCAAAAATGTATACATAGGATGGATCGTGGACATTGTCGGTTTTACGCCGGTCGTGTATTGGGTTTTCCAATGTTCATTTTGGTTTCGTGGCATACGAGGTGGCGTCAGACTCGATGACAGGGTCGCCCCTGAACCTGACACTGACAGGCCTGTCAATGGATCATGACGCAACATGTTTACAATCAAGTCCGTGAGCCTTTCCTTCCGCATACTTACCCATCGGTTTGGGTAGTAAGGGACGCGCGCGACAAGCACATGTCCGTTTGCAGATCATCCGATATACATCCGCCTCACCTTTATCAATTAGCACGACAGCAGTAGTAGTCATTTGAATTGACGGCGCTAGAGATGAGCCCGCGAGACGTCGCGGATAGACATCCCTTTCAAAGCGGTGATAGCAAACAAGGTTCAAATTTCATGATCGATTGATCAAAGACCCTGATGCCCGCTCAAAGTGGCATCGAACGAGCGTACCGCGTGACTTGGGTAGAAATGAAGTTCGAGATATCGACCTGCAACCCGTCGGACCGGATAACTTATCAGTTCCCTCTACTTCGGGTCGGAACACCGTCCAGCTTATCAGGACGGGTTCGGAGCGGTACACCGTCAAGTCTGTGCGATCGAACGCCGCGGGTTCCTGTGTCGGTTCGCTAGTGCACAACAACAACCCCTGTGGTCCTGGCTTGGGGTTTTCAAGCGAATACAATTCACTGGTCACTCACATTATGAAGGCACACCTGTGTTCCCACTTGGCGACGTCAACCATGACTGGCGTGCCGGTTTTTCATTTTCACTCCCCCATTTGTCGCGCAGAACGTTCAGAACGTGCCTCTGCTCGCCTACCCCCCAGGCCAGGTTCAAGGTAGCTGCTTCTGCCAACCATGAGCGGGGACAGCCGAACTGTGATTGCGCCGTCCTTTGAAAGGACAAATTATCGAGGCACACGAACGCGCCACTGCCATCGAAGTGACGCGTCGAATGGACATGAACACTATAGGTCCGCTTCGGCCCGACCAAGACGAATGCTGCATGCCTTGTAAAACGGCCTTTTGATAACGACCCTGACGATAAAGACATAACACAAGCCATCCTCGTTTGGGACAAGGTCTGATTCTAGAATCAGACTGTGGGGTATGCTATTCCTAAAGTGCTTAAGCGTCTCAGGTTCAGGCTCACCCTGATGACCCGTCGGTTAGTTGCGCGAATAAGCGAATTGTCATGGAGAGCATATGGTGCACAAAGCTTACACGATCGGATGACATGACAGCTGATTTAGAGAGGCTCGGAGTCATTTCATAGAGGTCATCCTAAGACATGTAAGTACATACTTGTACGTGATGACGAAAGTCTGGGTGTGAGTGTGCTTTTCTACCTAGACCTGCGACTCACTCCTCTGACGTGCGATCACGCTTGCATAGAGGTCGTACCGAAACATCGGACGAACGTTCACACATCAGCATACGACAGAATCAATTCCAGTACGTCGTGAATTCACAATGTATAACG
>JBBPMZ010000514.1:0-12976 GCA_038090575.1 Tylopilus cf. pernanus | reverse complement strand
TAGTCTGTCACAGCCTATAAACACTATGATACTATGACTACTATGGTTCTACTATAACCACTATGACTTTACTATAAGATACTATGATCACTATGATCACTATGGCAAAAACCAGACTTTGCTGATGTGACATGCAACAGCAAATCGACCGTAATGCAAAGCATGCCGCGAAAACTTGGGAACTGCGAGTGGCATGGGCATCTGCGAGCCAGTACGTCTGAGACTATTGTATGTTCATTCCAATATAATCAGTACTGATGCAAAATCAGGGCACAGATACCTGCAAATCCAGTGATTGCACACAGTGACGAATTTGCAGTAATTTTAGATTGATGTCCCGAGTTTTGATATCTGCATCCTGGTCCACTAATAGCGGTAATATGATTGTTCCTGTTTAGTACTAGTAGTTCTACTAGCACCATGGTTGTGGTTTATGACAGGCAATTGTAGTTTCTATTTGGTGTTTTATACAGTACCAGTGGGTACAAGCAGTGCATGATCCAACTGGTGCAAAGTGATATAGAGGTCTGTGTAGTCGAGGAACCAGAAATCTGATGCTTGATGCATCTGCTTCTGTATGGCCCTGTACAGCTCTAGGAATGCATGTATTAGTGGGTACCTTCCTTTAGGGTCTGTCATGCTTCACACAGCTGCATAGCTCTGCACAGGCTAGGGCTGGTTTGCTGATGGGGGAGAACGCTCGTACATCATCTGCAATTGGGTCGTTAGATAAATAATTTTAGTTTTGGATGACGTACCCGATGGTGGTGATTGTCTTGTAAGGTCTTCTTCATCTTTGCAAGAACAGTTAGACATTATCAATCGTGGTGCCGGCAAACTTACCATTGAACACGCTTCGGCGAAGCATTTGCTCTGCGAATCGGTCGTCATCGCTTGGGGAGGCTTCGTCAATCTAGAAATAGATGAACCGAATCCACACTGATCAGAGAAATGTAGCTTACTTCAGCGACCCCATCATCACAGGACGAATTGTCAAAAGAATTGGTCCGATGTTCTCCGGGGTGAGTTTGAGAGTGGATCGTAAGATGAGAACTTTGAAACCTAGAATCAGAGAAGGCTGACGGATGAGACCGCAAAGGCTGCTCAGGAAGAGAGTAGGATTGCTGAGCGGTGCATCGTTCGCTTGAAGAGTAGACAGACGGTGCACGGGACGTTGGTGCCATCGAGGTGCTTGGGACAGAACCAGCAGAGAATATCGAAGTACTGGGAGCTGATGGCACCGATGCCTGTGACGACGACTGGACTGTAGAAAACCAGTTGCGAGAGGGCGCCTGAGTACCATTGCGGGTCAGAGGTTGACTAGACGAAGCCCCAAACGGTCCAGCAAATACAGTACAGGGAGGTGCATTGTTTCCGGTCTGAGACGCACCCTCCGGAAGTCTGAAACCAAATTGTTGACCAGGTGTCGCCAGCCTGAACTTGGGTTGCAATGATACCGGCAGTGCACGGATCTCTGTTCCATTCGAGACACTGGGTCCTTTGCGAGAGACGTTTCCAAGTCCACCAGAGTCTCGAGACGATGGTGCCATAGGGTTGACTTGTTCACCTTGCGTAGCAATGTTGACTGCTGACGGCTTTCTTGTCGAATGCCCTGTGTGTACTCGCTCAAAATTCTTCATCTGGGCCAATCAACCTCCACTGCCTCTACCAGAGCGTTCCGAACGTCGTACAGAAGATTCAGCGAGACCTGATACAACGTGTGATTGAAAACTGAAATGTCCATCAAAATGTGGACGCACCTTGTTCGTTGTCTAGAGCTGTCCGAGCTTTTTTGCCAGTATCTTCCGTGTCTCCACTCTCACTTTCGTGCACGGCTTTCCGCTTGGCCACCATCGTGCAGAGATGGAGAGGACAAGCCTAAGTGCATTATTTTTTTCGGGTCTTTTGTGACGAGCTAGGCGAGGGGATGCGTGATTTTTTACGTCAAAGTCCGAGACGCGTTGGCTTATCCAAACTACAGGACAAGGGTATCTCGCGTCTTATGTACTTGAACTTCGAATGTTGTACACACACGGGTAACACACAAAGTAGTATGATAGATACAGGGTACTAGTCCCAGCATAAGTAGAGACGGACGATTCGAACGTCAAAATGTAAGAAATGTAGAACTACGGACTCAACTCGGAACTATTCAGTCGCATTGGGCCTTTCCACGTTCGCCCAACTCGTGGCAATGCTTGATGCCTTAGAGTCCACGCCATGTGAATCCGACATACCCGTGACCGACCAGCCACTAGAGTTACCAGCATCGCCGGTGTCGTTAGTAGGTACCCGCGGTCATCTCTTTGCCAGTCAAGAGGCCGACGTGAGCTCCCCTTCCGAACAGCATTTCAAGCCACTCAACGAGGCAGAGCCTGGCATTCGGATTGGGGGGTCTCGATGGATGGAGTCCACAACCAACCTAAAGGTACAAGGCACAGAAGTGGGCTGTACAGACTCGGGTACTGGGGTTGAGGGGTCTGTGACATCAGGCTGGGATACCGCTGCAGAATCGGAAGACACAGAAATTTGTGCTCTCGATGGCCAACAATCATCTGGGAGCTTAGAGAGTGTGGTGACAATTGAATCAATAAACCTGTCGTGCGTGAAAGACTTGTTCACCTCCATGGTGGCTCCCTCCCATCCTAAGGGTAAAATCAACTCCCTGCGGACTTGCTCGAGAAGGGGGATAAGCGGTTGGAAATAGGGTGAGATGTACAGGATCATGTCCCCTGTCCAGCCCCACTTTGATTGAATGATGACGGTTTTGAACGTGCTGGGATGGCTGACGGCAAAAAAGGGGTTGAAGCATTTGGCAAGGATTTTGGCTGGCTTTGGGCAGCCGGGGGTGTCGTACAGGAGACAAATCCCGAGTAGAACATAAAAGAACGACTCGAGATCGTGGTGAGCTTCATGTAACACCGGTTTGCCGGGCCTGATGTGGCTAAGTTCTGCAGCCATCCAGGCCCACGTTCCCTAAAAGATGTCAGAAAAACAATGGACAAGCATGCAGCGGAGAACATACAGTGCGACGAAGCAGGTCATGGTCATCAGACATATGAGCATCCGCTGGGAGGGGTTGGCCGGCCACGGGGATCACAATGTTGTGTGTACCGCGTAAATCCTTTTTCCCTAATAATTCTGTTCGACCAGCAACGCGAATGCCGGGAGATGAATCCGAAGAAAGCTCCGAGTCGTTTGTGGGAATTCTATAGCCCCAGTCACCCAAGAAACCGCGACGAGGGAGTGTGTGGATTTTTGCTTCAATCCGAGCACGTTCAGGTTCTTGAAGTACACGATCTAAGAAATTCACACCCAAGTCGCTATGCTTCGCAAGGATGAGGAAAAGATTGAAAAGGCTGATATCGCGGTGGAGGATGTGCACTAGTTGGAGACCGTCCCGATGGCCTACTAAGGAGTAAGATCATACCGAATGCAAGTTCAACCCACACTTACCGCATAGACAATCGATCATAGCGACGAGGAACTCAGCGAGAGAATTGAAGTTGAAGATCGGGTATCCTTTCGGTTTTGAGATCATGCGCAACAAAACATGCAGATCATAAGGAGGGTCACCGTCTGGGTCCTCGAGGATGGAACAGAGAATATGAGTTGAATGGTTGAGGATTTGCTGTGTGACGAAATGCTGGACTTGGACTTGCTGTTCTGCACAAGCTTTGGTACACCCTTGACACCGGCCGCCTCTAGCATCTTTAAGATCCTACCTTCAGTAAATCGTCGCAACGGATCAACCCAGGTGTCCTTGACGACGACTTCCTGTGATACTCCATCAATGGTGACTGTGCCGCTCCACACAGTCATGCCCCGACCATGTAACGTCCCAGAGAAGAAGAGTAACGTGTCAACGAAAACGGTGTATTCGTTTCCTTGCAGAACAATTTGGATCCCCTTTTGACCATCCAAAGTGGGGGAGATGGTGGAGTCAAAGCCGAACATGGTTAGTATATCGTTAAAGAAGTCAGCAATTTCATCCTCCCAGGATGCCGTGGACTCTTCCGTATTGGAGGGGCTCGCGTTTGGGAAACTTGAATACCTCCAGCGTCCATTCTGATCCCGTAGTAACACCTCTTCCATGACGCTGAGAACTGACGCCATGCTTTGCGGTTTAGTGGTACCATCAGGGGAGATGACATTCAACTTCGGAAACAGTCTCTCGTCTGGGAAAAGTGTAGCTAGGAACGTCTTTGTCTGCTCTTTGTCGAGAGTCCAATGCACAGGGGCCGTGTCTGCTGCAACCTTGGTGTCCATTGATTCGCGGTATATGTCCGATTTTCTGTGAAGTTGAGGTGGCACAGCAAGCTATGGAAGTCGTTACCTTCAGCTACTAGTATTCCGAGTTGGACAGCGCTTCCTAACGTACCGCACATAGCGAGAGTGTCATATCATGCTTAGTAATTGTGTCAGAATTTTGATGGAGGACTTGTCAGGGTAAAAGTAATTACCCGGCTCTCTGGTGGCATGCTAGTAAACTTATGTCTAGATAGAGTCGGTGCCGAGTACGACGTTGCCAGCAGCGGGAGAACGAGAATAGGGTGTTTGACAAACGTACATCGAGTCGATTATCAATCAATACCTCGAAGCTCTAACCCCAAGGAGATAGTCTGGCACAGACTCATCGATATTACTACGTAATACGTTCGTACTAGTAACATGACTAGTAAGTATTCAGAATGGTGGACTCAGAGCGTAGTACAGTTCCTTTGTCCAGTACTTATTAAGCCAGAAATCATTTGACAATTCATGACTGTTGTTCTGTGTCAAACGGGGGTGCGCTTCCTTCCCGAAGTCCGGGATCAGGTGAGTGGCGGATCGTATATGTGTGATAGGGACCACATCCCCGACTTGAGACCCATTTGGCTTGATTGCCCGTCTGAGCAAGTGCATCCCAGTGGTTTCTAAACGAGCTTCACTTACGTTGAAGCGCTGGATGTAAGCCGCAAAATAGTTTGTGTTCATCGGATGGAAAATGATCCTAAGCTGGACGACAATGTGACCTTTTTATTGGTTTAGTACAATTCAGAATGCGTCGACAGGGGTGTGATAAAACATACCTTTGAGACCTTTGCGGGGCCAGTCACTTTCTGATCTGGGGCTCATGATAACGGTATCATAGAGTCCGTGGGGACGGTTGCTAGAGCCTGAGGGGGGATATGCGCGAACAGTTTGCGGAGCATCGACTTTGTTTCGGTCATGATAGAGTGGCTGCTGTATGCGCAATTTATGCCATATTTGAATACGGTCGAATGGTAGTGGGCATTGTGAGTCGGAAGTTCGAACGCCCGAGACGTGATGATCCGAATGGTGTTCAATGCGTTGCAAAAAGTCCCCAATTGCAGGACGGAGGTCAGGTATGCCATAAAGCATCGCAGCTTCGTCGACAGTCATACTGAGAGATGGTTTGTTTGCGATGTGGAAGGCAGTGGTCGAGGTCGAGAACGTGCGATGGGGACGCAGGGAATTGGGAACAACACAACGTGAGAGGGTATCAGCGACAACAAAGTAATTGATAATCTGTGGGGATACGTTCATATGCTCACGAAGGGAGGGAACCTCTGACTCGATTGTGACGTCGTGCTCTTCCTCCTGGTCCCAGTCGTCACCATCATTGTCATGGGGATTAGCTTTGTTACGCTGAGCTTCAAAGTACGTAGCAACATCGAAACGGAAACATTTATCTGAGCGATCGAGGTAACGGGCAATCTGGTCGAAGTAATTTTGGTTGTTGCTAAGGCGGGCAGGAACCTTGATCTCTTGAACATGGGCATGTTCGGTAGCATCGGCTGACCACTGCGTGACAGGACCAGAGCGATGGATGCTTGAGACCATGCTTTGAAGTAGTTCGAGTTTAGGTATCGACCACGAGTCCTTTCGTCCACCAGCCTGTACGATTGCATCTTTGTTTTCATGAAATACTTTGAGTGCATCTGTGAGCCTGTCAAGCGATTGGTCCGAGAAGACAGGAGCCTGTGCAAGATAACGGAAATCTTGCAGTGCGCAGACTGCAATGAGAAATCGTCGAGGGACAGCGCCGGCGATAACGCCGATGATGTAGTGTTGAATAGAACGATGGTCCCGGCCCGTGACCTGTTTCAAATTCGAAACACCGTCGTCGAATCCACGATACCCAACTGCGGTTTGCAAAAGGGAGAAGCGGAAGTCAATCTCTGCAGCTGTAACAACCTCGACGCACCATCTGACGTCATGGTCCCAAAAGAACCGGTGAAAGTGGTGGAGGGCTTCCGGATGAAAAAATAGAGCAGGACAGGAAAGTGGCCAGTTCATCCAGCACGGAGTAACAACACCATTCAAGTGTAGCAATTTGACGATCTTCAGAAAGGCTTGATGGTCGTCCGGAGAGCACTTCTCCAATGCTTGCTCAATGGCTGAGAGTGTGTCCAGGCCGGTACGTGGAGGGTGAAGGACTGGGTCGCCAAATTGTTTGAATGTCGCGGTCGTAAAGGGCGATGCCTTGGGATTCGTACACGCCACGAGACTCAGCTCCGGAGTGTCCACAATGTACGCAGCTAAAGGGGTATAGCAGTATCACAGGTTACCGGTTGGATCGCTCATCATAATGCCGACACGTGCGGCCGTTTTCAGCGGTTTCAGGACTTCTTCCAATGCGCAATGGATGAGTCTATCGTGGAGGAGACTCCGCGTACGAGCGTTCTTGTGCACGAACTTCGGGATGGGGAGGAGAGCGCGGAGTAAGTAGGTATGTAATGATATTTTCGACCGGATGTCAGGGACGATGTTGGCAAGACTAATAAGGAGGGGGTATGCCATCCGATTACCGCTCGTCACGGAAATATTCGTCTTGTCCTCAGACAAGACGATACCTAACACAGTCTTGCCACGAGGAAGGGCCTCCTATGATCCCAAATGAATATTATGTGGCCCGGATAGCAGTGAAAAAATGAATAATCATGAACCTGGATGTCCCATGCACGATCTCCACTCAACCAGTCTTCATATACATGACAGATGCGTGCCGCCGACGTCCAGACTCTTCGTGGGACAAAGCCTATGTGAGGAGCGAGTATCGGGTGACTTAACAGGATTGTACGCAATCAAGAGCGGGATGATAGAAGAGCCGAATGGGCTGTTTGGTGGGGGCCTCTGCTTGCATCTGCTTGCATAACCATGGCGGTCCGGAAGGGAGAATTTCAATTCGTGCACGAAGCTCTTTGGCAGTGCGATACGAAAGCGACATCTGTTTAATTTTTGATTGATCAGATATCGGCCAACATAAAATGAACGACAACTTACGATAGCGAGTCACAACAAAGAATCAATAGCGGCCATACTCAAGCCAGAACACAGGCACCAGGAAGAGAACTCCCATTCCTCCTGGGAGGCGAAAGGGTAATACAAGTTCTGCCGTCATTCCTGGGCATATTTGTCCCCCCAGAACGCACCCATAAACATGGTGCCACCAAGATAGGAGCTGCTATAACCCGGGAAGAATTCTGTGAATGTTTGCGCCATGTCCTCCGCAGTGGAGTTCGAATCTGTTCTGATACCCTCACGAGTTGGAGATTCCGGATAGCTCTGCTCCTCGACATTCAATCCGGCGTCAATCATGGCCAGATCCGGCACGGTGGGGTCAGAAACCGTGGAGGTATTGTCGGGTTGAAAACTTGAGGGCTCATTGGGGTCGAAAATGTTTGAATGATCCTGATACCATCTGGATGCATAGCAGAGCCCCGTAGGTTGATTCAAATGCTGAAGAACGTTGGTTTCGGACCAAAATTTCTTTCCGCATTGGGGACAACTGACGTTCTTCAGTCTTCCGCGGGTTTGTTTTGCCCTGGGCATCGAGGTCAACGGACGAGATCCAAAGTAAGCGTGCGCAATGAATTATTCACATTGGCAACGCAAATCTCAGATCCCCAAGTGCTTCGTTGAAGTTATTCTCAAAACCTACAAAGTTGGTGTGTTTGGCATTGTTTTCCTTGACTTGGCATGAACCCACCACGAATGCAGAGCCCCATTTCTCATCGTGATGTCTCGGACGAGTTCTTTCATCTATCCCCGTTCCTAACTCTTAACCACCGTACCATCAGTCCTGCGTACTACCACTCCAGGTCCTCATCGACAATCTTTGAAGACGCATGCGGGCTGGCCGTCCAACTTGATCACCATGGTACCAGTAGTACGCCCGCAGACTATTCGGCTGTCCTTGAACCATCCCCTCAAAGTCCAAATCGTCAATCCGTGCCTTCCAGTTGTGAAATTGACTCCAATGTCTTCGAAGAGGACGGGGGAAATGGTGATGATCCAACCTCCGCTGTAAGTTCAGAGTATTTTCATTACAACCTACGTTCTCTAAGGTTTACTTAGGATACTGGTCGCGTTCTACACCACATTGTTCCCTGCCCGCAGAATTCCCAAGAAGCCTACCTCTTGTTGGAGGCTGCTCGAGCCGACCGTCGCATATATCTTGCTCGCGAGACTCTCGCACATCAAATTATCCATCGCAATACTCTGGTCCTCCAATACAATCGTCTAGTATTGGAAGGAGCACAGGATGATCTGCACGCTGCAGATCGCTTTATTGGGAATGTCCGACTAATGATTTGGAGGAGTGGGCAAACAGCTGCGCGTGAGTACGCGATGCAAGAGACTAGCTCATTATTCACATCCGGTACATCTCAAAACACCTGGACCCGCATTAAAACCTGCTAATCAATGCGATTATGGTGCGTCACAGAGCAACCGTCTCTGTGTTCATCGATTGATGTTGATCTTAGCTAGTGTTAATTCTAGAATTTCAAACTTGACGACCCTGCCGTACTAGGTAATGCGTAGCAAAGTCCTGTCGCTGGCTAGTATATACATGTACATATGTATATATGTGTATTTTTTAAATCTATGGCACATTTGATTTCACTGTTCCACTGGCAGTCTCAAAGCGTTATGTGACTTGGACATTTTAGTCCGAGTCGGACAGACTCGGACTCGGAGTCTTGACGTCACATGTGCCTCCGATGGGTGTTATGTAAATCAACATCAAACCATGACATACAGCATGTGGTATGAGATCACCCGAAATAAAAAATCTGATATCAACTGTCAGACCCCAACAGTCTGTCCTAGAATGGGACAGACTAGATCTCGGCTAAATTATGCTGTCACACTGTCGCCTCGGCTAAGTTGACATGCTGTTTTGCTGATGTGACCTGGTGAGTCCTCTAGTGGGGACCTCATTGACGTCTCGCCACCCAAAAAGAAACTGCTTGTAGGTAAATCTTAAGGGCGTCCTTGCACATTGCTACTGGGTCAAGTAACACAACTGTGCCACCCTCCCAATGAACCCAAAAAACTTTGCTACCGTTGACTGTAGACACGGCCTGGCTGCGTCACAAAACCGAAAACATCTCTTAAAGCATGCTGCTGGTTGTCATTACCCTCCGGTTTATTTGCGACAAGATGCATTGAATACACAACTAGCTAATGAAAGTCCTAAGGGTGTGTTAGAGGGATTAGAGGATAGTTCGGGATCAGTATGCGACGAAGTTGGGCTGAGACAAAGAAGACCATGATTGAGCTTGATTTCAGGAAAGCTGGTGGCACCCTGCTAAAGGTACGCCCTGCCATCAACCCTTGTTGACCATCCTGAATGGCAATATATCCTCTCTGTTGCGAACGCTGCATACAAGCCAGCATCCAGCACAGCCATTGTTAATGCACACATCCTGGCAGAGGCGGCGCGATTTCGAGAGCTCACTTCGGAGTATCTTTGCAAGTCTTCCTTATTTCTTATAACTAATAAATATTTCATCATTAATTAGAATAATTTAAATTATGTGTAAAACGTCATCTTACAATCCCCTTTGACGGAGGAACCACAAAACGCGTTAGGTCAGTCTATATTGTCCACTTTACAACACCTGATCCGCAGCTTTTTCGAGGGCAAAGATTCATCAGAATTTCTCGCGCTGGTGATTATCTAGTATAAATGCTTCTGAAGACCACGGATCTGGTTGGCTGGCATTGTTTCTCAGGAATTACATCAGATAATACAGGAAATACTTGCCTGGCCCGCCAACTTGTCTCAGATAAACTCAAGATTTGCATTCCCATGTCAGACGTTTGCCATCACCTCAATCTCCTTGCGAAAGATATTGCAAAGCTGGAGACGTTTACTGATGTGAGCTATCCTGCATGTTCATTTGAACTCGGCTAACTTACCCATTTTCTCACAGATGATCAAAGATCTCCGTGCTGTCATTACTTTCTTCCGAAAGCCAAGCCAAGCTACAAGTGCTTTTGAGGCTGCACGAGCAAGGCTTCAGAGATCACGTAGACTTGAGGGATCGGGAAAACTCGCTTTGCCATGATCTTTACTACAACAATGTCGCTGCAATGCTGTATGTACCATTGATATCAACAGGTCACGTGAACTAACAGTGCACATGAGATTCCAGTTAATTTCTCATGCTATTATACGACATTGTAGCGGCACCATATGCGCCAGTCCCCAACTCCCACTAAGGCTTTAGTTTCTGTTATTACTATGGCAATCTTCTATTTAGAAGGTGATCGCTCTCCAGTGCGTTGAACCCCTCTTGAGCTGCAGCCTGCGTCTGGTTTGGACATACTGGGACACAGACATGTGGAACACATGAAAAACTTTCAGAGCATAATGTGTCATTGTCACAATAAACTCTGAATCGCAGTAGATGCAGTACAGATGATTTTTAACACTTTCCCTAGTCAATCATGGAAGTTTTGGGGTGAAGCAAACACTTCCATGTGTTCTGAAGGGTAATAGACAGCATCATAATGGATAGGGTGATCGCTCATGCTATGAGGACAACACATTGGAAGGTGAGCATCCCCAATGGTTGAATGAGACATGGTACATGACACGGTAGCTTGTCAAAAAAGCTGTCCTGTCTTAGCATCCGAAAAAACTCAGAAATGAAAACAAAGTACTTCCATTCACAAGACATGCCGCTATCTGCCTTGGAGGACAGCAGTAGAAGAAAGTGAAAGGTACAAACAAATATTATATAATATGTCATATCGAATTGACAAAGAATTGACAAAAATGATTAGAAGTTCGCTCAGTGCCGTTTGCAGGGAGTCAGGTACCCGGCCGGGCACTCTCCATCAGTGGAACGAAGGAGGTATGTAATCCTAGAAGATCTCGATACTTTCTCAGAGCTTTTTCGTTCGTTTGCGCAATATCTATATATAGTTAGGTACTATAGTAAGGCATCAAATGCCGCCATACAAGCATGAAGTTCTGCCCATTGTTAGAATGTGATCGACATCAAAACGCTGCATGCCATCTTTAACCCTGGTCCGTTTGCGACGACACAATGATGAGCATGCAAAAGTACTGACATTACATGAAGTCATTTGCTTCAAGCTTGAAGTAATTCTACAAAACTCTCCAAGAACCCATCTGCGCACATCTTGAGATGGTAAGTATCAAGGGCTGCAAAAGGCCTAACTTGCAGCCCTCTCTTTACTCCGGTGACAAAATAATGGAAAGTGCTGTGAGAATGATCCTCTATAATAGATAAATCAAGGCATGTCCAAAGCCTCAAAGAACTTCTCTTTTCATAAGCTTCCTCTTCCTTAGAGATAAGCAAGAATAGTGTCTGCTTGACAAAGTCCTCTAGTTCATGATCTGCATTTTTGATTTGCTGCATGCTTCCACCGCGAGCCTGCATGACATCATTTTTGTCTTTGAAGCTCCTAAATTTTAAGCAACAACTCTAGAGACAAGGAATACTTCACTCTCACCAAAACATATCCTTCAAGGTTTTTCCCTGTTCTCGTGAAGTACGACCCTCTGGCCCCCAGTCCAAGATGACACGGTATATTTCTCTTCCAATGACTACGCACCGCCATCGCCCCACTGTTGCACACTCCTCCACAAATTCTTGTGCAAACCAGGGTGAGGACGTTAGGGATAACAAAGTCTTCGTCTGTGTGTCATCACTGCTCATCTTGTAAGTGCCCCATTCCACTTGCCATGACCCCCTTCCCTCTCGCTTCATTAACAGCAGTCCTTTCAATGGGATAAGGGATATAGTCCAGGGAACAGTGTAAGGGCAACATGTTCATGTCCCAGAAGCTGCGATTTCATCCAGGGATTGAATTGTGACCCATTCCTTCATGCGAGTCATTTTGTGCACCGGGGGCCAGAGTACAATTTCTTTTTCCAGTTCCCGTAGAGCAAGGATATAGCGAGGGTAGCTGGCTTCGCTCATGTGGATTGAATGGTCACTGAAAAAAAAAAATCAGTGATTTGAGACAGCTGCTTTCCAGAGGCCCTACGTTGGATCTCTGGTCAGGTAAAGACCGCCAAAAATAGCCCTGAAGTTTCTTTTTAAACACTTGTGTGCGTATTCTGATTGAATGGCATCCCAGAAAAGATTGAAAGTCATGAAGACGGGGACAATACTGGCTTTTTCATCTTGTCTAATCCAGTGCCAAATGAGAAGCTAGAATGCTTCAGATCACATCAGCAAAGACAGGGTTAGCTGGACAGTGCTGACTAGGGCTGGACAGCTTTATAGTGCTCATAGTGAGGTCCAATATAGATAGTACTATCATAGCACTTCCATAGTAGTCTGTCAGTCTATTTCATTTTCATAGTCTATCATCATTTTCATAGCCTGTCATAGTCTGTTTCATTTTCATAGTCCATCATAGTCTATTCCATTTTCATAGCCTGTCATAGTCTGTTTCATTTTCATAGTCCATCATAGTCTATTCCATTTTCATAGTCTGTCATAGTCTACTTTGTACTTATGGTCTATTCAAGTTGCTGACAGTGAGATAACTCATAGTATCTTCTAGTATCTCTGTAAAGGTGATGATACGTTCGGGCCTCACTCACGCGACTGACGAGAACCGTCTTTATTCGTGAACGAGGTAAGGTAAAACGTATGAGGGCGCCTAGTGCGACCCTCGCTACTTAAATAGTAATATA
>JBBPMZ010000513.1:0-12987 GCA_038090575.1 Tylopilus cf. pernanus | reverse complement strand
ACAATAGGGATTACCGAGTCTCGTGACCAACCCCTTAGATGGGTTCACCGAGTTCCGGAAGGCGACCCCTTCGCTACCTTCTCGGCTCGCCTGCCGGCTCGCGACCCCTCCGCATGACCAATCTGCCCGCGTCGCTACACATATATGGTCATGTGACGGCTTACACACAGTGGGCTTTCCATTGCAACTTGAAGAGCCATGCGCATTGCAGCATTTTCAAGCTCGTGTTATAGGCATTCCTTTCGAAATCTATCCTCTCCAGCTTTAGGATCCACTCTTCAAGTCTCCAGCATTCCCTTCATCGTTTCTTGACCAACAAGTCGATGCAATGCCAATCGGCGCGTTGGAAGCTCGCTGCCAGCGCAGGCTCGAAGAAGCTGTCGACACCTTGCACAAAATCCGTGGCGCAGCTCCTCGACATGTAACTAGTCAGAACATTGGTAGTTTTCAACGGCTGCACAGCAAGTTGGATGCAATATATCAATCCTTCGGTGCCATTCTGCTAGCTATCACCAAGGCCTCCGTCACAGATGATACGCTCGAGGATCGAATTATGGACTGGTTGATTAGCGGAGAGTTGAACTCGTGTACAGAAGAATTGAAAAAAGTGGACCACATGCTTGAGCGTAGTCTCTCCGGCGAAGACAAGGTCACTGCAGCCATGAACTCGCTCAAAGAAAATTGGGCTCACTTTCATTCTTTGCTCACTCTCACAACTGCCATGGTAACCAAGTGAGTTTTTTTAGCGCCTTTTCGAGAGGGTGCTTGACCACAACGCTCAGCAACGACGAGGATCTCCATTACCAACCATCGGGAGCGCCTCACGCTAAAACTCGTATTGCGAAGACTCGAATGCGTTATCCAGAGGCAGCCCACACCGTAAAACCGTATGTTTTCTTGGTTGAAATATGTGTGTTCGCTTCTCAGCGCACCCCAAATAGTACTAGTGTACCCCTCTCAAGTGTGAGGCAACCGGTCATAGGAGAGAGAAAGAAAGTTCTTAGTGCGTGTGTCGTACCTGCTCTTCATGACTAACCTAACAAGAAATATTTCGCCAGAGCAAAGGCTAGATGAAGTTGTACGCTGGCTTGCTCCATGGAATTGCACGGAGAAACACAATAAGACGCTTGAGCAGTGTCAAGAGGGCACGTGCAAGTGGATCACCAACACGGTGGTATTCGAAAACTGGTGGATTCTTAGGAACCAGTTCTTGTGGTTACATGGAAAAGGTTTGTTATGTCATATCACTCAGGTCCTCATGATTGACATTGTCTCCATTGTCCTTAGCGGGTTGTGGAAAGTCAGTATTGGCGTCAGTTATTCCCCAATCTTATAGTGCCTGGCCAATGCTGACTGATTTTCCCAGTGCGTGGATCATTGAAGACCTCAAAAGTAAGCTCAGAGATGGGGAAGTGCTAGTGTTCTTCTATTGTGATTTCAGAAACAAGCGGTCCACGAGTTCCACGGAAGTCATGCGTTCCATTCTCTCTCAACTGTTGGACCAAGTCCTCGATCTTGGCCGTGACCCTGAAGACTTACCCAACGCGATAATCGAACGTAAAAGTCAGGGTACTCTACCGCTCGATGACCTAGATCAACTTTATAAATTGCTGTCGGACATTGTGCTCTGCTTTCGCTATGAACCCATCATAGTGGTGGACGCTCTTGACGAATGCACGGATATGGCGCGCCTTCTCGATACGCTTGTCAGGCTGTGTCGTGTTCGAATACTGGTGACGAGCCGGCCGGATCCGACTATCTTGAATCGTCTTAGAGTGCTTCCATCTCTTTCCTTCGAAGACGTGCGCATCGAGTTGGCAAAGGATATTGACTTGCATGTCGCACGGGAGCTTGACTCCGACAACCAACTGAGATCAGTCGATCCAGGGCTGAAGAAACGGATAAGTACCGAACTAACCGCAAAAGCAGATGGCCGGTAAGAATTTGTTTAACCGATCGATCATGATTAACATCGCGGTTGCAGTTTTCGCTGGGTCCAATGCCAACTGGTCATTCTCAAACAATGTGCTACCACACGGGAGCTACGGGCAGTGCTCCGTAACCTCCCTACGGAACTGGATGTGATGTATGGGAACATCCTAGCGGAAATTGACGAACGAAAGTCTGAACCAGCACGGCGTGCGTTGGCCTGGATCTTGGTGGCGTCGGCACCCTTGCAGCTGTCTCTGATTGCCGACGGACTCTCGTTTGATCGCGAGCAAGGAAAGATAGGAAGTGAAGTTGAGCGGTTGAAACAGGACTTGTTAACTGGATTGTCAATCCTGGTCACCTACTCCAAAAAGACGGACATTCTTGAGCTTTCTCACTTCAGTGTCAAGGTAGGTAGGTATGTTATTTGGCTGTTTCGAAACATCTGGAGACTCGACCACATAGGAATACCTTGTGAGCGCTGTAGCACTCCCCCAGTATCGGATCATCCCACATGTTACTCACGCCGAGATGGCCCAATTATGCATGTCTTACGTCTCCGTGTTCCTTAAGCGAGCACGCTCTGATAGCAATGTTCCCTCGTTGGAAGCCTCCCCGGTGTTTCATTACGTGCTTTCCATGGGTTTCAAACATCTCGCATTTGTCGATCCGAACTCGCAGGTTGTTCTCGAAGCTCTGAAGTCTTTCGACTTTGATATTCAATGCCATCCATCATATTGGGAACGTCTTTGCGAACTACGGGAGGAAAGGCTCCCGTGGCCTTATCTTCCATGGCCATCATCGAGGCACGATGTTATCCTCTACATCTTGATCGCCTATTCTACAGCCGAAGTTCTCCAGTCATTCCTGTCGCTTTATCGTGCACCCAAGTTAAGGGTTGGGACGAACCCCCTGGTGTACGCCGCAGACTTCTTAAAGACGGAACACGCAAAGACTTTGTTACTCTGTGGTGCTGAGCCGCGCATGCGGGGTCTGGTTATGGATGACTCCCACGAAGCTTTGCCCCTCGAGGTTGCTATTGATCGTGGTGACGACACCCTTGTTAGTGAACTTCTGAAGCGAGGCAGCGAAGTGACTTTAGAAATTCTCTCAGCCGCTGTTTGTCTTCCATGGTGTAGCGCTCGGGTCCTCGTGGAACTTGTGCGAACAGGCGAGTTCGTGGGCTGGGCAAAGAAGATCGGAGATAAAAAGGTGTATCGCAGCATATTTAGCAGCGCAAGACCAAATTCAGGAGACAAGACGCAAACGGATGCAGACCACGTTGCTCTCGCGCGGCGACTGCGCGAAGTCGGGCAAGACGTTTCGGCTGACACCTCGTTCAGGCAGGAGCTCGTTAAGCAAGCTTTGTACGCGGGACATACCTCAATGTTGGAATTTCTTCTTCCGCCACATTTGCCAATACCTGCCGAGTTTCTTCTTTCCGCGTGTATGGGCGATACTCCTGAAACGGTGCCCGTCGTTCGTTTCTTGCTCAACAGGGGGGTTAATGTGCATGCTGTCTCAAAAACTGGGGACACCGCACTTCACCTTGCTGCAATGTGCTTGTGGGAACCGCGAAGCTTAGAGTTAACAAGAATACTTATTGAGGCTGGTTGTAGCCCACTTGCGCATGATGCACATCATACAACACCATTGACCATTGCAGTGAAGAGAGGACATTTCTTAGTAGCAGAGCACATGCTTTCATGCGTGTCCCCTGGCGCTGCAATGCTGCCCCTTGCACTACAACAGCAAGCAAATCCTCAGATGATCAGATATCTAATTGGCAGGGGCGCCGATGTACACTGCACTACGTCCGACTCGGACAGAGATACGGTGGTCCATCTTGCAATTTGTGGCTATTCGGAAACAAGCTGCTTTGAATTGCTCGAGACTTTTGCCGAAGCAGGCTCCAGCTTCTCTAATTCCAATGCTCATGGCATAACACCATTGCAAGTTGCCACTTGGCGTCGATACACTTCGGTGGTGTCACTGGTGGAACGGCTGTTGCTCTTGCAGAATGTTCCACACCTTCATGCTGCCATGATCTTTGCATTACACCAAGGAATGAATGTCAACTCAATTCAGCATCTAGTGCATCAAGGTGTTGACATTCATTCCACCATGTCAGACGGCGATTCGGACACAGTAATGCGTCTTGTGGTCGCCAGTCATTGGGAAACGGACTGTCTTACGCTGCTCAAGAGTTTCGCGGGTTGCGGCCTCACAATCACGAATTCTATGGGAAGGATACCCTGGGAAGCCACTATCAGGCGTGGATACACTTCGGTGGTGGAATGGCTTCTCTCGTGGAATATACCGCTCGATCGCGATGTCCTCCTCTTTGCGATCCAGGGGCGGGTGGATTCTAAGATGGTCAAAGTTCTGCTACGCGGAGGTGCTGATGTGCACTGTGCCACACCTGAGGGAGACACGGTGATCCATCTTGCGATTGGTTATTATTGGGAATCGGCTAGTCTTGACTTGCTGATGACCTTTGCCAAAGCTGGGTGCTCTCTCACAACTGCCAACTCAGAGAAAAAGACACCACTTGACGTCGCAATTCGAAGAGGATATGACTCGGTGGTGGAATGGCTACGCTCGAGGCTGAAAGATACTCCAATAGCAACACCCCCACCACGAGTTCACCATGACACTGTTGCATCTACATCTATCTCGACGTCTGAATCGGCAACGGCGGTTCGGCCACAAGCAGTTGCTAACCGCCGGTATAAGCGCTGCCATTCGTCCCCCTCAGAACCAGAAGAAGCGGGTACAAGCAAACGGACCAGGCTTGGCCGGTATTAATCCGACACTGGCGCTCCTGGCGCATTTAGGCTGCCACTATTCTTTAACTCTTTCGAAACGACATTTTTTATTCCCAAGACAATTTTACACATTTTTGGCCGATTCGGACTCCAGTACATGTTAATTTTTCAAACATTTATCTTCTGATCACGAGGTCAGGAGCGACGTTTGTGACAGTCCATTTGTTATTTACCTGAACTTGTTTTCCTGACTCGTAACGTGAGGGAAAGCTCGTCAGAGGGCTAGACTGTGTTGGGCGCGTTTGTGTTTTCTATCATGCCATTGGCAAGACTTGTTTGTTTCGGTACAAGTGTTCAAATTGGATGTGTCATTCTTTGCAGATCGGCAGTCATTCTGCAGTAGGAGAAACTCAGGTTGTTCAATCTGGCGAACTTACTGAGGGGATCGTTGAACAGCTTTTTTTTTCGTCAGTTGTATGCTCCAATGGGCACTCTAAGAACAATGACTTAGACGTGACACGTGCTTGGCGACACTCCACCCAACCTTACTCAGTGCTAGCATTAATCATCTGCTCCAGCATCCGTGTAGTATCCATTCTCTGTATCCTCAGTGCAATCATATAAAGGAACGGTTGGGAATGTCTTTGACTTTTGTGTAAAACAGCGGCTCAGTAGCTGCCCTAGATCTTGACTGTACAAGAACTTACATTACTATCCCACTCGTGAATGCTGGTTCGACATCCACTTCAGCCCCCGTCTTATTCAAGTTGAGGGGCTTCAGGGTCTTGAATACTGCCAGAATCCGAGCTATTACCATCCAAACTGACATCTTAGCAAAGTGGCGCCCGATGCAGGCCCTCCGACCGAAGCCAAAAGCGAAGTGCTCTGTGTCGTTGGGTTTGAAAGCTAATCGAGTTACTAGACCTCGGTAGCTTGTGTTGCCACACATCCTGCCACACCTATAGACAATACTTTCTCAACCTCAAGAACCCAGTCCTGAACAGGGTAGGTGTGAGATATGGCTCCTGTGAGTGCATGACAACGGACGGCTCGACTGGGAAACATGCACCGGCATGTTCGACGGTTCTTCCAGAGGAGTTACCTTCTGGTGACTGTCAGCCAATCTTCAAGCAAGTCCCTTGTATTGGGTAAGGCGAGTGTGAAAGCTCAGTGGACAATAGATGCGTCACACATTCAAGTTACGCGTTCCAAGTCCTTGGCTTGCTGACTAATAGCGTAGTCATAATTCTAAACGGGGGTTATGACGAGACGACGACCATGTTGACCTCATCCACGGCATGATGAAACATCTATTCAGCTTGCGAACCTCGAATCAACATCTCGTTGAGTCTACGTTTTTGCACGACTACAAATTGGATAGTTTCATCCCATGCGATACTCCTACGGAGTGTTATGGGCACGTTGACCACAGAATGACGCTCTCCGTTGTGTTTGATGGCGAAACGCAACGACGTTTCTCCTCTGCCAGGATTGTGTTGTATTCGGAAACTTCCAATAAATTTGAGGATAAGTTGAAATATATTGCTGTATGTTCTCTCCTGTAATCGAACATCCATTCTTATTCTCTTACAGGCCTCCGAAGCTACAAAGGTCCCAAAATAGATTGGTCCGGTCACCCATTCCCCCAGTGGTGATAGCCACATCACGCCCCCAAATGATGCTGCTCTTCCACAGCTGACAGTGGTTTTCAAGTCGTTGCTGAGATTGAAATACACTCCATTTATTTTGATCTCTTCCCTACATTCTCCAAAACCATGATGCACTACCCACACCGCAGCAGGCCCACGCATATTCTTCTAGATGTTCAGCACCCTATCTCTTGGAACACCACCTCTCTCTCTCTCTTCCAATTAATCAATTGAAATGGTTGCGTACTGTTTCATATTATCCCCTCCA
Source organism: Tylopilus cf. pernanus (assembly GCA_038090575.1). NCBI lineage: Eukaryota > Fungi > Basidiomycota > Agaricomycetes > Boletales > Boletaceae > Tylopilus > Tylopilus cf. pernanus. The sequence continues at coordinate 6,373 of JBBPMZ010000513.1, read as the reverse complement.
TCCCGATGATGTCAAGGTGAACTCCAACAACTTTATTTCCACTCGCGTCGTCTGGGTCGTCCCGACACGCTATTGTGCTCGTCCTGGACGAGCATCCATCAAATCTTTATCAATGGAAACTCTCATTTATATTTTCGAGTGCACTGTTACGTTTCATTGGCAACGCGATTTACTTTCATTGGCACAAGTCTGCCGCTAATGGTCTTCCGTGGCCATGAAGACCCTTTTTACTCATCTGGAGTCCCCAGAGTGGAGAAATCCCTGCATTAAGGCTTCAATGCCTTTCTTGTATGAATTTGCAAGGGCATTGATGGGAACACCCGCCCTTGGACTCAACATAGAGCGCCTTCACCTTGACCAACATGATAGCTCCTGTCATTGGTCTGATCACCCAAGCCGGACAACGTGCCCTAGTTTTTCCTTGGCGTTACCCACCATCCTTCGTGCCACAAGATCTGCAGCATTCAAGTTTATCTTTTCACAAGACTACTCTCCGGAATCAGACAAGCTTTTTCAGTCCCTCCCAGAAATTCGCGGTTTACGCTCCTTGTCCATCACTCAAACCGTATGCGAATTCAGGCAAAACATACCTCAATGGCAGATGTGCTGGAGTTTTTTCAGGATCAGTTCATTCCAGCTTGCATGCTGGATGGCACGCTTGACAGGATTGACCTCCCTCACCGTCGAATATCTCATATCTGGTTCCATCGGTATGGTGTACCGCTTCTTCATGCGACCGCCCACATGCGCCCTCACCGACCTCACCATCCGCAGCTCGCATGTGTCGCACAAGGACCTCCTCTACCTTGCTGCATCATCCGCCAAGTCACTCAAACGAGTGATACTGGAACGCATTCTCGGGCTCACCCAACAGGGGCTCTTTGCCTTTCTCGGATCGCTTGCTCATAACCTGACTTCTCTGACTGTTCGGGATGTACGTATGTCGCTCGATGAAGAGTTGGCTTTGGATCGGGTGGTGCCTCGGATGTCGTGTTTGGAGGAGTTGAATATCCGAGGGGACGTCGCGAGTAAGCGCATGTTCCGGAGGCGCTCAGAGGTGTTTGAAAGGTCCTGTCATTCGGGGGACGCACGCATACCGGTAGTTCGGCTGACGGCTCAGGTTGCCTTCCACATGGAGGAACTCACAACTGATGTCTTGCCTGGATGGAAGGTAGTCGAGTTCAAACATTAGTATTCATGTTTCGTCTTATAATAGGCGCACCCAGCCAAATATACACAACGACGAAGGTTATTTCTTCGAAAGACAATCCAAGTTTCTCGATCAGAGTAGGTGCTGAGAGTATAAGCACGGGGGAAAATGTCTCAACTTGTAAACAAATGACTCACCAATCTAGCTTGGCCCATCCTTTGGTCATTGTAGTCCTCATCACTTCATCCTCGAGCGTCCCACTTGAGACACTTCCCCTGAAGGATAGAGTACGAAATAGCACTGTAGCTGATCTAGATATTGAATACCAGAACGAGCTAGTGAACCAATTTTTTAAACATACAATAAGATTGTCGCTGGGACGTAGCTAAATACTCGAGAGTCCGGATCATAGAGTGCTCAGTTTATATATCGATGCGACCGTCATGCACATCCTGTAGGAGAAGACGATAAAGGCAAACTAGCCACAGGTTACATGCTTGTACATCATTAATGATCGTGGAATCCAGCTTGCCAGTTGGCTTGGTGATATTTGCGCACCCATCACGTTCAAGTTCTTTCTCGAGGTCGGGGCAAAGCAACTTTCCTACAGGTTGAAGCATCGACAGGCCAGCAGCACTACTGATAGACTTGGAGGCATGTGTTCGCGGTGTCGAAGTTGGTGGCAACCGCGCAACATGCAATCGAGCCAATTAGAACGAAGGATCAATTAGTTTCGATTGATACGTAGCTTGCACAAAGAGACGGTATTAGCAACGAAAACACATAACCGCCATAGATTAAATTTGAAGAGTCAACACAGTGTCAGCCTAAATACATTGTCATAATGCTCACTCGTTAGGCTATGAGGGATGGATGTCATGGTGATTTGACGCATTTCTTTGAGGCCAAGGACATTGTATCAGCCCTGGCGAACCACCGCTGCCCTCATTACAGTGGACACCGTCAAAGCATCATCATGGTTCCGACTCTGGCCCGCATTTCGGGTCCCGGGTTCTCTGGTAGCTTTCTTGACCAGTCCCAAACGAGTCGTACAAAGGACCTTGCCCTTCGCCGATATTCCCTCACTCAATTGATCCACTTCCATCGTTCTTCCCTCAAAGGTTTGTCCGGAATGAGCTAGGATGACTTTGAAGTCAGCTGCTGAGGTGGCCCTGATCGATTTTCCAAGCCTTTGGGAAACTGAGATCATGGCTGAGACGTCGTGATAGAACTTGGATGTGATTTTTGCTTTAGTGTCAGAAGTAGAAGCAGCGCAACCAGCTGTAACGACAATGTCAGAGAGACCATGTGTGAGTTGCAGGACGAGGGCATCGGCGTCCTCTGCGGAGGTGGTGATATAGGTATTCGTCAGTGACCGCCAGCCAGTGGAGAACGGTTGAGATTCTATTGGCCAAGGTAACTTGAAACTGTTGATAACGACCGATTGACAACTTACCTGATTTACAAACCCGTTCATACATTGTTCCAATGCGTTCGTCTGCCCCTCTGTCATTCGTCCAAGAAGAGATGATGGGGCATACAGAAGAAGTGAGGTAGGCACAAAGTGTGATTGGAAGGTATAGAGGCAAGACATGGCGTGGCAGCGTTTGTAAGCGATCCACCAAGGATTGAGGGATAAACCCGGAGTTGGAAATACGTCGTGCAGCAGACGATTGTGAGTCATCATCGTTAGGAGACTTGATGTGGCGTATGAAATAGGTGGATACGGTAGCTGAGGTGCATTGAATCGCCGTGTTAAGCTCATTGAGAAGATGAACTATTTCCTTTTCAACAGATGTGTCTGAGTAGGAATTGTATTGATGAATGGTAAGTGGTTCGGTTTGACGACAACCTGCAACAGCAAGAATGATATCCGTGAGCTGATTTTTGTACCGTTGATGGATATCATGCGTTCGAGCGTCGGACCACCTGAGGTCATTTCGCGTAACAGTGAGCTCGTGCGACAGATCAGGGAGGTGGTTGAGTTCTCGGTGCGTAGTAGAAAGTTTGTCTGTTTTGATGGCAACTGCCCGCTTCCAGCGGTCTAGCTCAGCCTTGAGAGCAGTGATCTTGCAGAGCTTGCGCTGAATGACCGTAAGGTCAGCTTGGAGATTCTGGGCGGTCTTTTAGGCTGTGATAAGGACTATGACGATTCGGGACACCGGTAGAGTTAGACTTACATTGCTGTAGTAGTGGGAAGGAAGAGTACTGTCCAGATTCCGCACGGTGATGGTTGAACCCACACTTGTCACCATGTTGTGATTTGCGGATATTTCCATGGATGAGACATCGCTATAGGTGTTCAAGTTGATGCGAGACCCAACCTGCTCATGCGTCACTGCATCCCAGAATGAAACAGATGGACCTCCGGAGACCGCGATATATGTACTGTCGCTTGCCAAGGCAATGCACTGAGGGGAGTGATAGCTATGAATGCGCCATTTGAAGAGGGTGTTTCCAGTCAATGTGTCGACGTGGTGGATGTAGCCATCGTAGGAAGCAAGGAAGAGATGCTTGCTGTTGTGATGCCACGCGAGGGATTGGTTGGGTTGTAAAGAGGCAGTCAAGAGATGAGCAATTGCAAGGAGACCGCCACTTTCGCATTCAAAGATCCGGACGGAATCTGTGGTGGCAGTTGCTAACAATCGTCCATTTGGCGAAAACTTGGCTGCGGTGAACCGGTCGTTTTGTTCGAGCCTCTGCAGTTCCTCGCCGCTTGAGAGCGACCAAATTCGAGCCGTCTCGTCGTCAGACCCGGTCGCGATTCTTGCCCCGTCGAACGACACGTCGACAGCAGTCACTTTTTTGATGTGTCCTTTTAGCTGCGTCACGAGTTTACCGCTCTCCGTACCAAACACCCGAACAACCCCAAACTCAGTTCCACACACGATCCACCTCCCGTCTTGCGACGCTGCAATGTTCCAGATCCAATTTCCCGCTGCGTCCATTGGCTTCATCATCTCTTTCCCATCTTTTATTCTCCAGCATCGTACCTTGCCTTCCCGTCCGCCAGTCAAGACGCACTTCCCATCCACCGTAAACGCGGCCGAGTGGATGCCATACTGGCCATCGATTCCGATCACCGTCCCTGCAGAAGCTCTATTAGAGGGACACTGGTTAGTATCGCAGATTCGGTCCTCATTAGCCACCTCGTTTTGCCTTACCGTTCATCCGATCCAGGGCTCCTCCCATCCGACCCTTTCTTCTCGTCAGTACCCTCCTTGCAGTTATCCTTCGATTCGCTTACCGTTTCTTTGTACTAGTACTCGACGCAGTCTGGAAATCATTGATGATGCAAGTCGAAGGCAGCATCCCTTTTCCCCACGACACACGTAGTCGTGACCCAGGCGACGGTTCCCATACTGCTCCTTTCTATGTATTTCCATCGTGGTGCTTCAAGTTGTCGTCTTCCTCCAAACTGATTGATTGGAACACAAAGCTTATGACCCAGACTCGATACGCAACTTCATAGCCAGACTAATCAGCGGCTTCAATAGTAAGTGCTTCAACTTGCACTATTACGACTTGTATATACCGTGACATCCCATGATTCCATGAAAGCTAGAGTACTATCCCAGAGACAACACGATACAATAATGTATCGTAAACACCGAGATTTGCGCTTGCATTCGCTCGATGTCTTGTCACAACGGACATGTTACCGGACGGCTAGTAGCCCAATATGTGGTTTTGAACGTCAGTAAAACACTATCAGAATTGACCTAATCCAACACGCTATATATATCTATTTTACAACGTTCTTGGAGGACCTGTTATCCCTGATACGGGGTTGCATCGAGGAGTGCTGTTACCAACCTTGGGCTTGACAGTTTGCCATGACGTGGCACGCTGTGGAAACTAGACACATCGGATGAGTGTGTATGGCGACTAAACTCGGAGGTCGTGAAACGTCAAGCTGTGCAACCTGTTTTGTTACTATGTATATTTTCTGACTCACGAGACCAAGCAAGTGTCTGAGTAAACACTTAGGTGTGCGTGTTTTTTTTACTTCAAGCTTTGTTCTCCCACGGAACGTCTCGAAAGACTCACAAGGGAACAGCCCTATAGAAACCAATCAGTCACTCTTTGGAAAGCAATGAGCGACGCGGTAAACGAATGGTTGGGTCGATCAATATGGGCGATGCTAGCCTATTTACAGTGGTGGGATGTTGTGAACTTTCAAATTTAGACCGGTCTTACAATGAAAAACCTAAAGCCAACCCTGGTGAACTTCTCCTGGCGCCGTTAGATCCTGCAGCAACACGTCGCACAATGCGCCCAAATAAAGAGGACCGGAGTGGCGGTTGAGAGGGGAAGCGGTCCAAGGTGAGAGAATCGGACAGAATGATGCATAATGGACTGAACAGTCCTACAAAGAACGGTGTCGAGGCACGAAACCACGCTTTACGTTCATTCCTTGCCGACCAGTCAGGGCCCTATCGTACTTGGAGGTGTTGAATACCCGTGGATACCTCGCGAGTGAGTGTATGTTCCGTCAGCGATCAGAAAGGCTTGTAAGGTGCTCTGAGTCCAGAGACACAGATAGCGTTCGGGTAGGAGATCGTGGTCCATTTTCGTGACAACACACAATTGACACGGACAGTAAACATTAACTAAGAACTCCGCGTACAGACATGTCTTGGTTCAAACATCAGGTTTTTCTGTATGCCTCATAGCACGAGTAGAGTGCAGAATTTGGCTCAAACCCAACCCCCTGAAAACGTCAGCGTTGGTTTCATGCTCTCTTGAATTTGCCACCAACCTTGTAAGTTGTGAAGACTGCCTCAAGAACAATCGTAAGCGCAGAGAGAAAACAACGACAGAAGTCTTACAGTTGGTGGGATCATATTTCTGCTTGATCTGCAGTAACCGGTCATACTTGTGACCAAAGAATGCTGGGGAGGGAAGAGAAAAAAATCAATGAGGCCAACCTGGGCGGCGAACTTTATAGTGCAGCTTCCTTACCTTCCTGCCAGTTAGCTTCCCATGCGCTCCCTTCGTTTTGGTAACTGCCCGTGACTCCGAGCGCCGTCAGGGGACCTACAGCATCGTACACTGCCCGGCTCAAGGTCCAATAGGTGTTTTGGCTTACCCCAACAGTCCACGTCCTGTATGTCAACATGCGATCAGACCTGTGGGCTCTCTGACTCAATGACAAGGCGTACCCAGTATAGAGCACATGCCATGCAGCATCATATGCACTCGGATTCGCGCCTGTCTCAT
>JBBPMZ010000512.1:0-12988 GCA_038090575.1 Tylopilus cf. pernanus | reverse complement strand
GCATGGTTCGCATCACACGGTCAAGGTTACGCATAGCATCGTGTTATATTGCTAGCAAAATGGCAGTGAAACAGAATACAGAACCCTATGCAACCAGCGATACAACTCCACCAGCCTCCTTGATTTTGGCCCTGAGCATCACATCAGTACAGGTCTTAGTCACAAAACTAGGCACCCACTCGGCTTTTCGGGAAACGAAGCGCGCCTTGACAATGAATGGCAATTTTGGTAGTCTACACCACCCGTCAGACGAAACCCGAGCTCACAGATGCGCATACAACTTACCCTCCGTTGCCCAGCACCTTGCCGTATCCATGTTGAAGTGTGTCGATCACGGGGACAACCTCTGAGTCTTCCGTCAGCCCTTCCTTCTCCTCCTCAGGAACAAGTGTCCATAGCTTGTCGACGTTGATGATGGGCCGCCATTGTGCATTACGAGTCAAGTGGAATCGGCGCATACCCACTTTACCAAAGTAACCAGGATGGTACTTGTCAAAGTTGATACTATATGCCGGGTAAAGTGTCGGTCGTCTATGGCACCATCAAAGAACAAAAGGAGACATACCGATGGTGGTGCATACCACCAGCGAGACCGCGACCTCCAGGATGTTTGCGGTGCTTTCCTACACGACCGTGGCCAGCAGAGACATGGCCACGGTGTTTGCGAGTTTTTGTGAGGCGGGTCGGCATTTTCTGTCCAAATGATCTCAATGAGCATACGTCCACCTAAATGCATCAGAGCCAGGTCCAATCCATCCAGCCATCTATCCCAACCGATCCGCATATATGCATCTCAGACACTTCCGCAATCCATTTGGGAACAGTCTGGGCGAGAAGAACGTCGAATGGGCGTAAACTGACCTTGAGGAGAGGTTGTCGATGTCGGGACTACGACCTGTAGAGATTGAATTGGCACAAGCTCTGTCGGAGTTTGAATTCACGGCTTTGTGCCACGCCTCGAACAGCGACTGCAAGGTGAGGATAGCATGCAAACGAATACATGTCATATTTCTTGTCGATGTCAACCCCGTTGTGAAAAAAAGTTGTTCCAAACTCTTTCGTATATTGCTATATCTCTTTTGAGTGGTTGTGCTAATCGTTTCACTGTAGCCTGGTTCTCGTCTATTGTATTCAGAGACTTCATCTGGAGTGAACGCATGTCATGAATGCACCAAATCGATTCGAGCTATATGTTCTCGAAGATGGTGAAAAAGCGTGCGTGTCTTCTCAAGAGTCACGAACCCATCTACGACTGGTGATTCCTTCGCAGAGTCGAAGTAACGGAAGACACCAAGATCCCAAACGCCGCCACGTTCAAGATCGTCAAGCAGGATCATACGTTGGGCAACATGCTCAGAGCGTGCGTACCACTTCTTGCCCTTCTTCTCATCGTGTGACACGTTGTCTACCCTGTTCGGTAAACCTGCCTATTTACAGCCAAGTGCTCTCGATGCCACAAGTCCTCTTTGCAGGCTACAAAGTCCCGCACCCACTCCACCCTTATTTTCTTCTCAAAATCCAGACAGATGGAACCATTACCCCACAAGCAATCCTTGAACAAGCATGCACGAAGCTGATTGCTACGCTCTCTTCCCTTGAGGCAAAATTCAAGCGAGAATTCTCGTTCAAAGACGTCGAAGGTGCAGTGCCCGAAGATCCCTATGGGACAGCAGGCACTGGTGCACAAACTTGGGGAACGGGCAAGGATTATCTGGACTTTTAGAGGGATCACAAGGAACCAAGTATTACGTGACCGTGTTCTCTGCCCTAGCTCTGTCGTCGTTTACGAGTCTTGCGCGTACATGTAAGTCTCAGTATGGTATAATACCTTCTATCGATAATACTACAGATCTACGATATCGGTGACATGTGTTGTAGGTTCTGAGGAAGAGTTAGCTCTCCTTCCTCTCCGATTTCACTATCATATTGTACGGTACAACTGCGATTGATGTGTGGACATGGAGCAAAGGGAAGTGATTATCTAGACTTGGAGAGATGACGTCCGAGTCGACTCGACCGTCAGTATCCACCATCTTACTGCCGGTTTGTCATCTGGAGCTTCGTCAATTACAAGTTCACAAAACTACAGGTTCGTTTAACAGGATCCAAGTACCCAGTACTAGCAACAACACCGATCCTCCACTCATTCCGCACATTATCCTCTGCCCAATCCTCCGGTTACTATGCATCGGGACTATCTTCCTTCAGCTGGGAGCCCCTCAAGAGTTCCAAGTCTGCTGCGAGCTCGTTCCCCGTAAACTCGACCACCAGTTCGCTGGAGGGACGTAACTCTGCGGAGGACCAACACTGTCCCATGAGTGACCATCTGCTCTCAGTGACCACGGTCCGATCTGGGCGCCTCGGCTTCTCCCCCTTTACAATGGCACAAATGACCGGTTGGAGGTGAGTGAAATAGTGGTACGGGACATGTCCTGTCAAAGCCTAATAGTGATTGCGATAAGCCGTTACATGTGACGAGGCGGCCAGACCAATATATGCAATACACACCTGCAACATGATGCACGCAAAAGAATACACATCACTTTTCATCGTCGGCATTACCTGAGAGTCGCTGAGGGAGAGTAGTTCAGGAGCTATCCATCGTAAGCCATCCTGACCCTGGGGGTTTGTAGGTGGTACTGGTGCTAACAATGTAAACAGTCCAAAGTCGGCAATGCAAGCATTCCCATCGCCATAGACAAGCACGCTTGACTGTTGATTTTGAAGCTTCAGTGGTAACAGTAGGTTGGATAACTAGTACGTACACCAAATAGATCGCCATGGACGACGAGTTGGGAATGAACTGTCGATTTCCTTGTCAGAGGCTCCAAGTATAGAGGATGCCCAACCTACGGTAGTTCAATCCCTGGGCTACATCGTTTACCTCGAAGACGATATTCAGCTAATTTTAACAGTTAAGTGGATCAATACCTACCAGATTGAGCCTTCTCGAGATAGATAACCCTTCGTTTTTCCCCAGGTACTCCGTCAGTGTGCCATTTTCAACCCATGGATACACCATAGCAGGGATTCCGGGGTGCAGACAAGGGTCCCTAATGATCCCGTATAACGGTAAAACCTTTGCGTGGTTCAATTTTAACCACACCGAGATTGTTTTGTAGAATCTCTATCATGGTATATGAGTCAAGTAAAGACTTTATGGCTAACACATACCTTGATCATCTCATCCAGGTGTCCGCCGTGATCTAGATGATACACTCGATATGCCTTGATTGCGACCTAAGAACCATTCAATTTCATGATGAGAAAATGCTCTACGACGCACCTGAATAGATTCCTCTTTTATATTGAGACTGCCTCTATAGACATCTCCAAAACCTCCGAGTCCTAGCGCGAACGGAACGTGTTCAGATCTTGTAACGTGACCGGTAAGATCATCAGATAATTCAGAGGCAGACCGAACTAGGTTTGAGTTCCTCAGCCTGTCCGCGCAGCTCCTGATATGGGATCCTTCCGATATCATCGTATCTTGAAGACCTATTTTCATCCGACTCGCAGGCTTCTCCGTGCTCACAGATTTGACCACTGGCATCTCCGCATCACCTGATACTTGGGGAACATCACCTCGTTCCCCAGTTCCCATATTGGTGGTCAAAGTGCGGAGTTGTCGTCGTGGAGACTGAGTGATACGCCCAGCCTCGGTAATTATGGGGAGGAGCGGCTGCTCCCGTGGATCGTCGGAGGGTGACTCTCCATATCGAGCGAGCACATCAATCTCCCGCATGACATATCCTTGTAGCTGCAACTCTGCGTCGCTCAGCCGCTCTAAGCTCCCAGGAACACCCAGAACGTCACGAGTCGAGACGCCGTCCACCTTCTCCTTCACCTCCCACTCATTTGACGCAGCTTGAAGATGCACCCGGACGTATTTCAAGTGGTCTATTTCCTTCAGATAGATGACGAGGGGACGTTGTCTTCCACGGCTGCCTGGAGGCTCGAAACTGCAGCGCAGAACTGCCTTCCAAACCTTTCCGGCCACATGCTTGACAGGCAGGGGGATAAGGATATAGTTGTTGTCGATGGAGAAGCGCGATCGATAAGTAAATTCTCTAATCCTGTCCACGTAGTTCTTGCGAAAGTCATCTACAGAGATCTCGTAGGATTTCAAGTAATGGGATGGAGAAGACGCGAGAAACCCTGTAGCGTTAAAGGGAACAGTGTCGTCACCGCTCCCGATACTAAGGCCCGAGACTGAATCTACATCTTCCTTTTTGACATTTTCGGTTGGCATGTAAGCATGGTACCAAGAAAAGAGGGTTTGGTCGTCGGATTTTGTGATTATTTTGTGTTGGAGGTCTTCGAATGCGATGCCGTCTATCCCATAGATAGAGGGCATGCTTACCCCAAGTATTCCCAATAGGGAGTACGCCCTGTCCTCCACCTTGGTCGTTCTCCTCTTCGCCGCCCAGCACATCTTCTGAGATATGGTCACGTCACGGGGAATTTTACCAGATTGGAGTATCGTATGGCTAATTCCTGTGATTTCTGAGATAGGTCCTATCAAATCTTCCCGAGTTCCGAGGAACTGCCAATCTTTCGTAAAGAATTTGAGTTTCGCCGGAGCGATCAGTTCTTGTAAGGTCCAGCCCCGTGTGAACCAATCACTTTTGGTGAACTCGGAAAGATCGCTAACGTCGTGCAAGTAGACATAGCAGATGTCTGATTGTTGGTACCACTTGTACATCGAGTTGATCGCTTCGGATAGTTCTGTGCTATTGCTCCTATCGATGCAACAAGTATCCAGCCAAACGTAATTTATCCCGTCTTGCATAGCCTGCTTGCGAGCACCCTGTATCTTGTCGTAGCCCTTGCACTTGCGCTGGCGGGTTCGCCGCGATAGGGCTTTACTAGTACCAATGTCTATGAATAGAATTTCTTCTGATTCTTTGCCCCATCGATGGGACACGATCGCATAGCGAGCAGGACGGGGTAATGCCTCCAGCTGATATGACTTTGAACTTGAATTGAGAAGGCGCATGAAATGCCCCTGTGGAATCGAATGAGATCAGGCCATATTGATTTTATTATTGAAACGTGCAGCAAGATGCGACATACGGGCGTTTAGTAAACACTTGTTTAAGAAGAGATTCTATGTCCCTGATACTTAATCTACCGATTACTGAACGCCAGGCTACAGGCTATAGCAAGCCGATACTACTAGCGTGTGCTGACAGGTGCTACTTGGTAGTAGGATCAAACCTGAAGTTGTCACTGGTATAACGATGCAAAGTATATTGTTACTCACCTCGGAATCCGGTGGACAGTCGAAACAAGGGACGAGTACTGAGCTAAGAGTATACCACTGGTAGTGACGACCTGAATTTACTATAGAACATGAGGCAGCGTGCCCTACCGTGACCATAGTTCCTGGCCGCGGCCCAGGCCCAGGTCTATGTATAGTGCCAACGCGGAGTCGAATCTTTCATGCTGGGTTTCGTTACAGCTCCGACTTCACTCAGTCTTGTTGTGGCGGCTACTAGTACTCAGGCTACGGCATTGAATCGTGTGTATCACCCCTCGGGCCATTAGATTCTCTTGTTGAGCGCTCTTCCAATGGTTGACCAGTGCAGAATGCACTAGTAACAGGTCTGAAGCATCTCGTATTCGATAGTGAAGATGGTCGTCCGTCCATAGGCTTCGTCATGACGACTATGACAGCGAATTGTGCCTCTCGCTGTTGATTCACCTTTCATTATTCTCGTGCTGACCAGCTTTTCAGTGACTAGCAACTCCATGGCCCGCTCCTCGCCTACTTCCGTTCGCGTGCCCATACATGAAGACAATTAAGTGGGCACCTGCAATGTGATGCACTCCGAAAAATTCTCCCGAAAGATGATGAAGGCGACGACTCTCCCACCCCCTCATGTCGCCCCGAGGGCGAAACCGTATCCTACACTCGCTCGTTCATCCCACCTCGGAACATCACGTCTCGTGTTGTAAAGTGACCTCTGTTGGCGCGTGAAGACTCCACCTCCAAGATCCTTTTGAAACCGGTTTTTTCCCCCAAACGACGGCACAGAGTGCCGTGGACCTCTCTATCGAGACAATTGGAACAACTACTGAGCGTGTCCCGGTAGAAGCAGTCTAACTTGTCTCTCACATCCTGGCAACGGCGTCAGCTTACCTCAATTGATTGATTATACGCGCTGATCTTTGTTTTGGAGTCAGCTTAAATCATCCACACCACTGAACTGAGTAGTTGACTCGGAAGGTCTCTGTATGGCGTCACGCTTCCGGTTGTGTCATAACCTATATCACATGTATCCGTGTTATATTCCTGTTTGAAAGCCATACGTGACTCATACAAATAGTATTCTTCACATGCGTTGGGGCCTAGGTTTGCCTGGAGGGCCGTTAAATACTATATACGCGTATCACGATTGCCGACAGATATGATTCGCTTTGGCAGCCCGGCGAGAAATTTACCGTTTTTGCTCACTGGCATCGTATGCGAGCCAAAAGCACAGTTATACCACAGGAAGGTATTTTGATTGAGAATATTTACTGTTTGCGTTCATTTTACTGCCAATACTTACCCTACTTGTTCTAGGAAGCATGTTCGCCATGAGGGACCGGGCGCTCCCATCATCCTCAATAACTCCCATCCGAAAAACAGGCGGTTCAAGTCCTACCTTGAAAAATGTCTTCAGGCTGGCTCAGAGACCATTTTTCAAAGGTGTTTTGTCAATCATGATGGAAACTGATTGCCACTAACCAGGGCGCATGGTTGTCTGATCTATTCGGTTTATTTACTAGGTCGCTGGCAAGGCAAAACCTTCAGGCTCGGCCATTCGCCGAGTGCCTTCCATGGTTGTCGACGCTAGTGTGCGGTCATCTATGGCAACACAAACATCTTACTGGACGGCTCGCTCCCGATCCTCCACAGACCTTCCTGCAACTGAGAATGCACTGGCAGGTAATATACGAGCGGAAAGCTTTGGTCGAGTATGGCTGAATGACTAATGAACACTTCTCCCAGCCTCATGCACATCGCCTCATGAATGGTCGTTTCCCAACAATAAAACAGTCAATGTCATACTTTTTGGTGACATAGGTGTCGGGAAAAGTGCAGTCATCAACCTCATTGCGCAGCGTGAAGTGGCGAAAGTCTCGATAGACGCTCAGCCCTGCACGTTACAAACAAACCGCCATGACATTTCTTTCGATGGGATTGACTTTAGAATATTTGACACCGTCGGTCTTGATGCAACTCGAATTTCAGGTGCTGACTATGCCAAAGCTCTCATAAAAGGTTTCAAACTCATCACTGAGCTGGCTGCTACTGGCGGCGTCCATCTCCTGGTATTCGTTATGCGCAAAGGTAGAATAACAGCAACGATGCAGAGCAACTATCTGCTGTTCAAGGAAGCCGTTTGCCGGACAAAGGTACCCACTGTACTTGTCATCACTCATCTTGAAGGGGAGATACAAATGGAAGATTGGTGGATCAGGAACAAGAGCGGTATCGAATCCTATGGCATCAAGAGTGACGGCCATGCATGTGTTACCACGGTCTTCGATGACACCTCTAGCATAGATCTCAAACACGCGGAGTCCCAAAGGATCATTCGCGAACTTTTGAAGAATCATTGCCTCAAAGGCAATGGATTTCTTCCTAAAGTTCATTCCGGGATTACTCGCCTTGGGAAAAGGTTGCAACTCTTCATGGAAGGGGGGTGGGACACGAAGAGAGCGGACGTGATGAAAGTGTTGACAGAGCATTGCAAGCTGGACCAAGACACTGCAAGAAGGCTTGCAGACAGGATGGAACTCCAGGACCTAGGGGAAGATGGAGAAGACCAGGACAGCGGAAACGAAGCAGACACGTTGATGGACGACATTCGGTCCCAGTTCCCGCACGATCTTACTGGTCGTGTCCAAAGGTCTGACGGTTTTGCATTTGCATCAGGAAGCTGCGGGGATATTTATAGAGGTACTTTCAACTTGAGAGGGAAATCAATTCAGGTGTGTCTCGACGTGTTCTTGATGGAGGAGGCTGAGCGGGCCCGGGTGTTAGGTTGCAATCAAAACATGTAGGGTGTACCTGCAGCATGATAAGCACCTGGATAACGGGAAGAAGGTATATGTCGGCCCAGAAACTATGCACAGACCACTCTTGTTGACTATGAATAGCGATTTCGCAGAGAGATTGCTGTGTGGGTGACTCTGGAGCACCCAAATGTCTTGCCATTACTTGGCATCATTAGGGACCCCAATCTAAACCCTGAGATACCTGCTATGGTATGTCCGTGGGTCGAGAATGGTGCATTGACATCGTACCTCGAGGGAAATAGGCAGTTGACCATCTCGAAAAGACTCAGCCTGGTGAGTACTTCAAGTTAGTATTTGTGATTTGAAGGTTGCTGAGTATCCTATTTCAGGTTAATGATGTAGCCCATGGTTTACAATACTGTAGGTCAGTATCCTACAGGGCCCCACATGTCTGATGGGAGATTTTCCGTTAAAGTACATTCCAAGCAAATTGTCCATGGTGACCTATCAGGTGTATGTAATTTCTCCCTGACCTGCTACTATTACCTGCTCATCTTCTAAAATGAGCAGTCAAATGTACTTGTCCATGCAGATGGAAGTGCTTGCATTGCCGACTTTGGGTTGTCCACCTTGTTGACACGCATAGGAGGTTCAACATTCTCTCTAACTCGTCATAATAAGGGCACTTTCCGGTGGATGGCTCCTGAATTGTTTGACCTTCAAGCTACACAAGCAATGCCTAGCATTCAAAGTGATGTATATTCTTTCGGAAGCATCATGTTGCAAGTGTGTAACACAGGCATCTGTCTCTTGTGTATCCCAATATTCAACTAGGATTATCAGATTTTAACAGGCAACATTCCCTACTACTATTTCACAGAACCTCAAGTCACCCATGCGGTTGCAAAAAAAGTGAAACCCAATCGACCGGATCAAGTGGTGACCACAGCAAACAGGTGGAAATTCATCAAACAGTGTTGGTCCTCTGTCACGTCGCGCCCTTCTAGTGACCAGATTGTGACGTTTACGAAGAAGGAGCTTATGAAATCCAAGACGGCGGAAGTTTAGCAGACATATTCAATGATGTCAACCCGATTCTCGAATCTTGTGCGAGCGGATCATTGACAATTATTACACCTGCGTGATCTGGAGCAGATACAGTATGATTCACCAACCGCTCCAAGTTGAACTTATATGCATTCTTTTTGGCTTCTTTTTGTTATCGTTGGTTGAATAGTATATCCCACAGTCGCGACAATTATCACATACATATACTGCCGGCAGCGCTTTTCTGGAAATTTTGATACCTACGTAGCGCTTTCAGCTTCTGGAAGTCGAGTCCCAGCTCGAGAATTTGAAGAGCCTGAAAGCAGGTTTGAGCATGCTACTAGTAGTACTATCATCGAGTACCTACTCACCACAACTGAACTGATATTGTGTAGGTTGCACTCGAATGAATCGCACAGCATAATCACCGGCGATAACAAAATAACAGCAGGACCATGATGTACCGAAATGATAGGACTCTGAGTATTCCGGCAACCCCCGAAACCACTGGCAGATGGCCGAGGCATGTTGTCCATGAGGGCCGCTTCGACGAGCTAAGCGCTTCTCGTCCCCGAGCCAGTGATCCCCCTCGACCAATCGACTTGGAAAATGCCTTTAGGCTGGTTGAAGGGGTATTTTCCAAAGGTGTTTTTCGTCAACTATAGTGATCGCCTATATATACTAATCAGAGCTGCTTCATCCACTGCAGGCGCAAGCAAATTTTTTAATCACTCGCCGAGTGCCTTCTACGAGTGCCGAGAACTCCTTGCGGCCATGTGGGCAGAAACAAGTGCATTCCAACGCAAATGACTTCGCGACCAAGCCCACAGGTACTAGCACCTGAATGAAACCCGATCAAGGAGAACTAATGGGACTTTATTTAGCATGTGCACTGTCTTCTGGGGACGGATGGCCCACTACCCAACCACAGCCTTCCACTAACCAAACAGTTAATGTCATACTTTTTGGGGACTTGGGTGTTGGGAGAAGTGCAGTTGTCAACCTCATAGCACAACGAGAAGTGGCGAAGGTCTCCTCAGACACTTCCCCTTGCACTCTGCAGACGAGTCGCTACGACATCACTTTCGATGGGATTGACTTCAGAATATTTGACACCGTCGGTATCGAGGCGACTCGGATTTCGAGCAATAACTATGTCACAGCTCT
Organism: Tylopilus cf. pernanus; assembly: GCA_038090575.1. Classification (NCBI taxonomy): domain Eukaryota; kingdom Fungi; phylum Basidiomycota; class Agaricomycetes; order Boletales; family Boletaceae; genus Tylopilus; species Tylopilus cf. pernanus. The sequence goes on along the minus strand of JBBPMZ010000512.1, from coordinate 2,761 downwards.
CACAAAGGGTTTCAAACTCATCACTGAACTTAGTGCTGCTGGTGGCGTCCACCTTCTGGTATTTGTCATGCGCGGTGGCAGAATATCTGGGACGATGCAAAGGAATTACTTGCTGTTTAGCAAGATTGTGTGCCAAACAAAGGTACCCACTGCGCTCGTCGTCACTTGTCTCGAAGAGGAGTCACGAATGGAAGACTGGTGGACTAGGAACAAGATCTCAATAGCGTCCTATGGCATCAAGAGTGATGGTCATGCATGCGTTACAGCGGTCTTCGATGACACACCTGGCGCAAATCTTAAATATGTCGAGTCCCAAAGGATCATCCGTGAACTTTTGAAGGATTGTTACCTCAAAGGCAATGGGTTTCTTCCTGATGTCCATTCTTGGATTACTAGCCTCGGGAAAGGGCTACAACTCTTCATGAAGGGGAAGCGGGACACGGGGAGAGTGGATGTAGTGAAGATGTTGATGGATAACTGCAAGTTGGACCTAAACACGGCGAGGAAGCTCGCAGACAGAATGGAATTCAGGAACTTAAGGAGAGATGAAGGAAACCAGCGGACTGGAAATGATGAAGGCAGAGAGGAGACCGACTCGGATGCTGAGCTTCAAAAGATAGGAACAACGGCGAGTATTTGCATCACGAATGAGCCGGATACGTTGATGGGTGACATTAAGTCTCAGTTTTCTCATGATCTCACCGGTCGTGTCAAAAGATCTGATGATTTTCCATTCGCGTCGGGAAGCTACGGTGACATCTACAGAGGCATTTTCAATCTACATGACAGATCCATTCAGGTGAGTGGTCAGCATGCTTTCGATACGAGAAACTGGAGGGATATTAGGTTGCCATCAAGACATGCAGGATACACACGTACCGCGATGAAGACATCAACGAAAAGATAAAAGTATGTATTAACCTATGGTAAAATATTACACACCCACCTGATCATTACAAATAAGCGACTCCACCGAGAAATCGACGTTTGGACGACTCTGAACCATCCAAACGTTCTATCATTATTGGGTACCATCAGGGACCATAATTTGAACCCTAAGATACCTGCTATAGTATGCCCATGGGTTGAAAATGGTGCATTGTCAGCATACTTGGAGAAAAACAAGGAGCTGACCTTCTCGAGAAGACTTAGCCTGGTATGTACTCTACAGTATTCTTGATTAAAAACAGCTGAATATCCTTTCAAGGTCAACGAGGTGGCTCATGGCTTACGATACTGTAGGTCGATATTCTATGGCTTTCACTCATCTAACAGGAGACGTTCCGTTTCAAAGTGCACTCCAAGCAGGTCGTTCATGGTGATCTATCAGGTGTATGCAATTCTGCTCTGCCCTGCTGTTACACACTCACTTTCTTAAATGGACAGTCAAATGTACTTGTTCGCGCAGATGGAAGTGCTTGTATTGCCGACTTTGGGCTGTCCGCACTGTTAGCGCGTATAGAGGGTTCAAGGTACCCCACTACCTGTCGGAATGCCGTTCCCGTGCGATGGATAGCCCCTGAATTGCTTGACCTTGGTGAATCACGAGCAATCCCAAACATGCGAAGCGACGTATATTCCTTGGGGTGTCTCATGTTACAGGTAGCGTGACAGGCATAGTCTGTACTCGTTGTAGTATGCGTGACGACTTTGAGCCAGATCTTGACAGGCGATATTCCTTATCACTACTTCATTCGCGACGCACAGGTTGTTATGGCCATCGTCACCGGAGAAAAACCCAGACGGCCATGTCAGACGGCGATCACAGACAATATGTGGCAATTTATGGAATGGTGCTGGTCTCCTGCCAAGTTACGCCCTTCTAGCGACCAGGTCATAGAATTCACTAAGCAAGAACTCCTGGAATCCATGGCCGGGGATGTGGTGATCAGTTGTACAAACGAACTGTGATTACTGCGTGTACGTGAGGGAAGATACATTCATCAATTCTATTTGTGCTTTGTAGGTTCCTTATCTGATCTTACTCTGAGTAGATCCTGATCAATTGTCTCCTTGGAAGAGCTTTCACCAAACTTGTATTCGAACGGCCTGTGAGAGTTGCGGTCTTCAGCCCCATTGAATGACTACTTGCGAGGAAGATCCTTGGTGACCGAATGTCAAGCTCAAAAGATGTCGAAGCGAGTACCCGATGGTCGTATGGGACAGCATGTTGCGCGGACTTGGGGAAGCGGAGGTCTGTCTGGACTTTGACTCGGAAAAGATTCGTAGGGAACCGAGTGTTACATGAGCTTAGTTTCTACCTGTATGTAGCCGTGGTGTAATATCACCAAGGCACGCCAGTGGTCCTGTCTGATCCGCTTAGACCCTAAGTTGACATTGAGAGTGATAAAATTTAGCTCCTCCATTCAGATTCCATCATCACGACCTCCGCGAGCTCCTTCTCCATAAACATCACGATCTGATCGCTAGAAGGGCGCAACTCGGCAGGAGACCAGCACCATTCAATGAGTCCCCATCTTTTGTCCGTGACCTCTATTTGATTCGGTCGCTTGGGTCTCATGCCCCTTGCGACGGCATGAATGACTTGGGCATCACGAGTATAGTAGTGGTAAGGGATAGCGCCTGTGAAAATCTGACCATAATGACAATGAATCATCGCGCAAAAGCCTGTCCGTCCGGTTCACACACCTGTAACATGATGCTTCCAAAGGAATACACGTCACTTTGTACCGTTGGCGTCAACTGAGAATCGTCAAGATCGAGTAATTCGGGGGCCATCCATCGCATAGTGCCCTTGGCA
>JBBPMZ010000510.1:0-12995 GCA_038090575.1 Tylopilus cf. pernanus | reverse complement strand
GACGGCGTATCTCTTTCACGCATGATCTGAGTTTCTTGGATCCACCTCCGGCTTCTGTCTCGTCTCTGGAGCAAGACACAGACCACCCGGAAACACAAGGGGTCGCTTCCTTCTCAGACCCGGCCCCGGTGAGTCCAATTGCTCTTGGATGACAGTATCTTACTGAGGCCACTCGAGGACCTTTTGAAATCCATCCATCATTTTGCCAGCTGCTATTATCGAGAAAGAGGGCAGTTGTTCGATAGCTGCAAAGATTATCGCGGAAAGAGAAGAGAGAGGCATAATCAGTCGCAAAAGAACATTCATGTTCTCGCTACCAACACCCGCGGGCAACAGAACACAGACTCGCAAACCGAACACACAGAATCGGACGACGAGATCACGGATGGGGACGAAGACAGGGACGAGGTCGTGGATGCCGACGACAGCCGACGAGAAGAACTTGGAACGAAATCCGACGCCAGTCGCAAGGACATGTACAAGGCTTTCGACGGCTCTGCACTTATGGCCATAGGTCCGTCAGCAGCCACAATTTAAATTCCCCGCTCAGCATATTGCAGGAATTGTGCTACAGGAATATGTGGAGCATACGCTCTCATCGAAACCTTGTACAGAGGCGGAACCTCCATAGTAATCGATCAGGGCGTCAGTCAAGGGTAGAGGGAATGCAGATATATTATTATGCAAAGTGTGAGATACAAAACGACAGAGGACGACTATTTCGATGATGGCAGGGATGATGATGCTTTGTTCTTTCGCCCAAGCTTCAGAATGTAATCGTCCGTCAGGGTACCATCTTCCCATCGTTTCATAATGTTATTTCCGTATATCCCGGGATTCGGCCCACCAAATACCTTGAGTCGTGCCATGCGTCGGTCCCGTAGCTTATTCTTGGGTAACATACCAGAGACAGCATGATAAATTATCTGAAGCAGAAAACACGCCTAATTCCAGCAACACGAATCAAATAAGGAGAAACACACCTCGTTCGGCTTCTTGTCCATCATAGTCTGGTACGGTGTCTCCTTGAGACCACCCGGGTACATGGTGTGTTTTCGATATACAAGCTGTTCGTCCTTCCTTCCTGAAACTTTGATATTCCGTGCATTGGTCACAACAACATAGTCACCGCAGTCCACTGGATGACAATCAATCACATCAAATTCAACAAATCTGACACTATGGCACGTACCACCCTTGTCATATATCGGCTTATGCTTGCCCATGAGCACAAGGGCTATTCTTTCCGCAAGTTTTCCCAGTACCCTGTTCGACGCGTCGACGCGGTGCCATACACGAGCGTAGGCAAGCGCGGTCTGTCACCCAGGCGAATTAAACCTGTACCCACAGAAAATAGAGACAGACATCATACATTACCAACGGACTGCGACATTGTCCACGTTCAAACGTGAGCGCGACTTCTGAAGAGAATTCACTTAGATTATGTAATCCAGCAAATCAGTGATGATTGAAAGCCTAATTATTCAGGGAGCGAACTGAAAGTCCGGGAATACAACCCTCTCTGCAGGCAGGGTGACGGATAGTTACGAACAAGAAAACAAACACTTGAGTTGGCATGTTATCACCTCAGTGACAGAATCCCGGTGCGCGTGCGTTTGAGTACAGGGTCCGAGTCGATCGACACCTATACAGCTCAGCTTATGGTGTTGGTGAGTTGATGAATGAAAACTTGGCGGAAGAAGGCAACACTGAAACATCCTCAGAAGCGAAGTGAATTGTAATGCGCAATAAGCAGCTAAGTACACGTATGGGTACACCGTCACTTCTTCCCTCTACGCTTATTGGGAGTCTTTTGACTGCTAGTAGCAGTTGTCTTTGCCTCCTCCTTCGACGGCGCTGCTACCGGCACTGCGGGTTGCGTTGAACCGGCCTGTGGCTCTGGCTTCGACTCAGATTGAGCCGTTGGTTTGTGAAGGAAGTTGATGAGGAAGGTAGCCATGCCTCCGCTTAGCATGTACATCAACCACTTGGGCACCCGGACGAGGTACTTGTAGAGAGTTGCTAGTACAAGGGCAAAGTAATCAAGAATCCATTCCCTGGCATGCAAGTGAACTGATGGAAGCGACACGTATTAAAAATGATACCCACATATCTCCTCCGGGGGCGAACGCGGATTTCCAAGGCTCCCTGTGATGCCATGCTTCTTCCTTGAGAAATTGGTACAACACTTCATCGGTGAGTCGAAATTGACCCGCCCTATAGAATCGCAGAGTCTTCCCTCTATCTTTTAATACAACAAGTGTGGGGGGACTGGTGAAATAGTTGAGTGATGTAACATGACGACGAGAACAGATACGTACGACCACACGGCCCATTTGGTGGTAATATAAGTGACATCCAAGTAATCAATCCTTCCAAATCGAACATGCTCTAGGTCGCCCTTCTCCAAGGTATAGTTGTATGCAGCATCGAAAGATTCGTCCACGAATTTCGAGACACCTTCTGGTTGTCCCGCCGTTGAAGTTCTGCAAGGTGTTTCAATATTGACACGACACAAAAAAGGGATTCTACCTACACAATAATAAACCAAACACGCTTTTCCTCTTCCTCCGTAGTCAGTGCCTCGTTCACAACCAGATCATCAAAGTTGGAATCTGTGAGGAGTGGAATTCGTTCGTCCCAAACGGTCGGAGGTCTCCCGGTGAAATTGAGGCCCAAAACCGAAGAAAGCGCAGAAAGAGGACCACCGGTCACTAAGTTGTCGAGGAACGAAGGTTTCGGTGGCGTCACACCACGTTTTCCAGCCGCTTCCGGGGTAGGTTGGGCGGCTTGCGTGGATAATGTTGGCACTGGTTGGCCAGGAGCCCATCCAGCAGAGAAATATTGCGCGCTAACGAGTTCGGCGACTGCGAACAGGCTCGATACCACAGTCAGGGGCCGCATAGTTGGGGACAGTCGTCAAGGACCGTGGCGGGAACAAAAAGGAAGGGAAAGTGCACACGGGTATATATGATCAATTCCAGTGCCTGGACCTGTCGGATCACGGCGTGCGGCGCCGAAGCACACCGTTCAAATTTTTGCAACTACTCGTACTCACGTACTAGCCGTTCATGATGGTGATCCACCACAAATTGCCTTGAGTAGTCACGTCAGTAGGGATATCTACTGCAAAAGTTGTGGCTTGCGTGTTTCAGCAATTTCACGTCGTCAATGTGATGTGGGGCAGTGCAATTTGTAATCAGCACCGATTGAGCACAGTTTCTGGTCCTGTCAACATATTCATCACCGATCAGCATCGCCAGCTCACAAAGCTATAGGTCAAGCCTGAGACAGACGTCGCCAGGACTCATCTAGACCGTTTTGTTCGCGAGTGCGGGTAGAAACATTCCAAAGAATGTTAGGCTGGCCGTCCAAGTCAAACCTTTGGTTTCTTCCCTTTGTAGCCCAATGGGCCTGGGCGATACCCACCAGCAGCACGTATCTTCTTTGTGTATCCGAGTTAAGGCACTCATATCGCATCCGACCCTAGTTCCTTCTGCTGCTTCGTTCTATGTATCGAACCTCCCTGGCCTTCACCAAGATCCCGCCCACCCGCTACAAATATACGCAGGACACATTCTCTCAGACCCCAATGCGTCGTCTGCGAGTGAGCTCGACGTGCTTGCGCACTTGTTTTTCGTGATGGTGAAGGCCCGGAGAGCAGCTGATAAAGAGAGGCTGATGTTTTGGTTCAATGTGAGTTCCGTAGTGTTTGTGCGTCACTGGTGCCTGAACCGCTATGGCAGGGTGGACCTGGGTGTTCGTCATTTGATGGACTTATGATGGAAGTGGGTCCATGGAGAGTAGATGGGAGTGGAGGCTTAAGAACTATCGAAGGAGGCTGGGAAGAGTACACCACTATGGTCTACAGTGAGAAGTGCATTGTGCATGCTTTACACTAGGCTCACCATCCAACAGTCGATCAGCCCGCGGGGACGGGATTGTCATACACTAGCACAAACCACTACGTACATACATTAGAAGAGGTGCTCTCCCTTTTCAAACTCATTTTACCTGACATTTACTAACCGTTCGTTGCAGGCTACTAAGCACGTAATCGAGTTTCTCAAGACTTTTTATCAGATTTTTCCGGAATATTTATTGGTGGATGTTAGTTCGCTTTCTCCCTCTTTGAATTCTGCTCAATATTCACTCATGATTGGTAGACTTACCTCGGCGGTGAAAGTTATGCCGGACAATACATTCCTTACTTTGGTATAAAATCCTCTCAAGGCAAAACCTTCCTATGTTGACACACATACAGCGGATGGGATTCTTAAGTCAGACCTTAACATTCCACTTCGTGGTGCTGCTATTGGTAATGGCTGGATAGATGGACGCAATCAATATCCCGCATATCTTGAATACGCAGAAGTCCATGGTTTAATTGATGTCCAATCCCAGGTGAGTTGATTTTATCTCATTCGTACATGTGTATGACACCTGATTACTCAAAAGCAATACAGCGCTTGCAAGCAGGCTACAGATAAATGCCTTGCACAATTTGATCACTTAACTACAGAACCAATACACGTTGAGGACTGCGAAGAACTCATAGCCTCTACGCTGGGAGCAAGGACGCAGGTGTAGGTACAAATTTCGATCTTCATTGCATACGTCTGATGACGCACAGAGTGAATGGTGTGAAAACATGCACCAATATTTATGATGTACGATTAGAAGACAAGTTCCCAGCTTGTGGTATGAACTGGCCACCAGATTTAAAAGAAGTGACTCCGTACCTTGGGGTAGGTCCTTGCGTCTTACCTGTTCTATTCCGCTGCTAAGGGCATTCGCGTGTGGACGTTTGCAGCGCCTAGATGTCGTCCAGGCACTGCATGCTACTAGCAAACCCGAGAGCTGGGTCGAATGCCAGCGCCGCGTTGGGTCTGAGCTGAGCAACGACGTCTCGCCGTCATCCATTACACTTCTCCCAAGCGTTATCGAGCGGATTCCTGTCCTATTATTCGCAGGAGACCAGGACTTTATCTGTAACTATATTGGCATCGAGAAAATGATCGATACTATGACGTGGAATGGCGAGAAAGGTCTTGGCGTGCGTCTATTATCTCTCCCTGCTTTCTTCGTCAAGTGTTGACTAGTTATGTAGGCCGTTTCGACCAAACCATGGACTGTTGATGGGACACCCGCGGGGACATGGGTCTCTTCACGAAACCTGACCTATGTCAAGGTAATGCATCCTTATGCAATTGTATTCCCCAACGAGTGACGAACGCTAACATCCCCATAGGTATTTAATGCGTCACATATGGTTCCATATGACGTTCCCGAGGTTGCACATAACATGGTTCTCCGTTTCATGGGCATGGACTTTTCGGTGATCTCCGAAGGTTCGGCAAGTATACCGAGCAGTGTGGGCGATGATGTCAAGCCCGGCTCTACAGGCGGCGAGAACCTTCCCAACTCGTCGGATGGGAAGACAAAGTCGCAATGGGATGGTGAGCGTTTCCGATTCCATGTGCTCTGTTTGGTGCTCAGAACAATGCTCGTCGATTTTTTTCAGCATATTACAACACAGGCACGGCTGCGTTGGTCTTTTTGCTCATCGCCCTCGGTGTCGGCATTTGTATATGGTACCGACTCCGCAGAAAATACATACAGCTCTCTCGAAAAGAGGACGACGCTGAGGAGAATATACCCCTTAGAGCTACGGCTGATGGGGACGGGGACGAGCTAGAATCTGAACTAGATTTGGTAAATGGGAAGGGGAAGAGGCGGGGAGTCGAGGATGATGAGACCACAGCCATTTTCGATGTGGGTGACGCGGATGAAGAGTAGCTTGCGTGCCCGTACAGTCATGCTTATCGGTCCTTTGGAGGTAGAGTCTCAACAATAAGAACCCGAGCATTCCTTCCATTTCCACTCTGAGATTGCATCCAGGGATTTGACTGTCTACTGTCACCAAGAGAAATATCAGTGAAAAGGATGAAGGTTGATATTCTATGCCATGGTACTTACCACAGTGTGATGTGTACGGACTCTAATTTGCGCAAGACCCCAGGTGAGAGGATCGCTCACGGTAGTAAGACTCAGGAAAGACTAGTTTGTTCGGTGATCTTGTCGATTAGCAAGTGGACTGCCTTGACAATGTGTTAGTCTCCCTTGACCAGGCACTGGCTGAGAATGCTCGGAAAACTGCCGCCATTCTGGTCAATGCATGAATAAGTTGAGGAACGTATTCGGAAGACGTGTCCGTCGTCACTGACACTAGCCCCGGCTCGGGTTTCTACTAGCAGCAACGCTACCCAATATTGCCAATGGTTGCACTGAGAATTCAAACATTCATCTCTAGGTTGAGAGTCTTGGCTTTGGCAAATTTAGATCCCATTCGATCACAAGTCACCACTGGCAGGACTTGAATGCGTTAAGCAAGAAGTCACCGAAAGTACACTAGAGATTTCGTACAACAAATCCCCATTAGTTACACTCCTCCTTGAGTTTACCGGTATACCATTCTTTGCATTGCCTCCTTACCGCCAGGAACACGGGCACTAAACTGTCCACTTCTGACCATTTTTCATCCCAAAATTCTGATTCTGATCCGGATTCGGATCCTTCGCTTCCAACGTCGTCACTACACTGTGCCGAGACACTGCACAGTATTGGGCAGATATCGCTCAAAAAGGCTGCGATAGTAGCTGGAAATTTGATTTTCGAATTGACAAAGTGGAGGGTCTGACAGTGGCTGGTGGTTCCGTTGCCTGGTCGCGAATTCGGAACTTTGGTGTGTGGCTGGTCAATATCCGTAAAGTCTACGCTGAGAGCGACTTTGTTGAGTGCAACGCAACAGGAGAGAAGCTTGATTAATCCTCGGTGCGTGATGTGTGATTTGGACCATCGGTTGGATTTCTTGCTGAGGGATAGACAAGTCAACTTTGGCCAGCACTCTACCAATTTCTCGAGCGCGTTATCGTCGAAAGCGAGAGGGTATTTTGTATCAAACTCGAAGAACTCCATGTTAGAGAGTGTGAGGAATGGTTGAAATGTGGACAGGGGAATTTCTGAGTCGGACTCTGAGTCGGACTCCACAGAGAATGAGATCTTAGAGAGGCGTTTCCGGTCGCAAGAATGAACCAGCGCGGCGGAGAATAGATGGATCACTTCTAGGGCAGGTGTATTCACCACTGTGAAGGACACGCTCCGTGGGCTGAAGCGCATGTGCTCTAAGAATGACGTCAAGGGTGGAAGGTGATCAACTTTCAGAGTCAAAGACTCGAGAGATGCGAATGCCGGTGTCGGTCTGGATCTGAGTGCCTGCAACCTCGAATTGTTGTCGACTAGTGAGAGTTCGACCAACGAGGGGAGCTTGGAGAGGTGGATGACGGCGGCTTTGTCGGGTAGGTGACATTTAAGTGATTCCAATGAGTGTAGGCGCGATATTATCTCAGACAAGATTTTCAAGTTACCACTAGGAAGAACGTCCACGAGCGACCTGGCGTTGACACGAACATGTTTCAATAACGGGGATCTGGAAGTGATTTGCAATGATATTTCAGGTGAATTAAGGACGAAATGCGGCAGCGTGACATTGACTAGAGAGCGGGCGAATAACCACGGCAAAAGTGGGGCACATCTTGTATCTATTGGGTCCCAGAAGAGAGTGTTGAGATTAGGGAAAAGCGGGCCATAGCGTGGAGGGTGAGATAGTGCAGAGATGACATTGTCGGCCAAGTCGTAACCGTATCTCAAGTAGGATTTGAAGCTAGACTCGAAACCGAGGAAAGACCGCACGCGGGAGGAATATCTGAAGAAAATATCCCAGTCACGCTGTGTCATGTTTCGTGTGAACGATAGCTGTCCCGAACGGAGAATAATATGAACACTGAATGCAAAAACACCAGAGAACAACATATACCATTTTACCCCGAGGTTTACCTTCGAAAGTCCTCCACAAGTCCGGAGGGAGACACAGGATGAAAGATACAACTGAAACAAACTGCTCCCACAGGACATCAAGGGCAGCATTACTGAGAGCTCGAGAAGTGCGGGCGAGTCTGGCCAATGTGGTTTTGCCGTCGGGTTCATTGCGGACGTGATGGAAGATGATGTGCTGGACCTCGACAATGTTCAAGCATCGATGATGCATCTTGCCACGGGTTGAAACGTTGAACGTAGAATGGAAGATATAAAGCAAATCGAAGCGCACAGATCTCGAATCCTGTTTGTAGCTCAGGCTGTATTTTGTATTAGACCCGAAGTTGACCCGAAGTTGAGTCACATGCACCGTGGATATTAGCTACCTGTAAAATGCTAGGGACTAAGTTACCAGAGGTTGGAACCAACTAGCTTGAAGCAGCCGACCCCACCGCAGCTCCGAAGATTTAACCCAACAAACTAGCGATTCCCCAAGTTCTTACATTCGACATCGTCTAGAATGTCAGTTCTTCCAGTCTGTACAAGCCAACACCAAGACTATCTCGTTGTTCGATTTGCTTTTTCCGCTTCCTCCACTCTGCAGGAGTCTCCTTCGACATGCCTGTATTTTCCCTGAGCGACTGAGCCCTAACGAACGGCTCCAGCATTCCACGGAGCGGTTCCAGACTGTCTATGAGCGAAATCTCGGGCACTATATAAGACAAAGTACGGCGCAACAAATCATGTGAGGGCTGGTATTGAAGAAGCGCAACGAACGATGCGTCAAGCAAGGCTTGGAGGAATGCGATGATCTGATCACAGGCCAACGCGTCAACGGTGTGACATGAAATGCGGCGACGGCTGACATACCTTGGAATACGGGGGAGAATCTGCCATGCTGGATGGCATCGTGGTGTCGCGAGCGAACGACTTGAGCAGCACTTCTATCTCGTGTTCAGTACCGCCTTGTATCCAGCTCTCCAGGATCTCCAGGATCAGGACAAGATCTTGAGCGTCGGGTAAGTGTTTTCGGATGGCGACGCGCATCGGGGCGGCCGAGAATGGATATGATACACAGGCCATTAGATAGGACCAAAGAGGCGGGACGTAACCTTCCGACCTATCGACGTCCATTGCGTTTTCATTCCTGCGTTGCTGATCAATGAGACATTTAGCCGAAGACATCAGTTCATCCTCGCCGATGTCCGTGACCGTAGTGAGAGCAAACATCAGGTTTTCCTGGGTAGCTAGTGAGACCTTAAAAGCTTGAAGGTAGGAGGATCCTTACCCAGTCGCCCCGTTCGCGTAATCTAGTAATGAGGCGACCGTTCAGCATAATAGTGCTCACAACAGCATTTTCTAGAAGGCACCGTGTTATGCGAGAAGTGTACGGATAGTTGGTTGGTACTTCAGGAGGCAAGACAATATTAAAGACCTTTTTGACAAATTCATGACCGAGAATGGCATCTCTCGCCTGTTCCCCGTTAGCAGTGGATCCACGGGAAAGATGGTATCCTTACGCTATGCGAGTTGACCCACTTCAAGAATGCTTGCTCGGCCTTTTGTGGCAAACCTTGCGTCAAGAGGCTCCGAACTTCGAAAAGTATCTTCCCTGACCCGTCTCCCGAGCCCCTTTTCAATGCCTCAGGCGCTAACCACTCGGCCGTCAGAGCCATTTTCCCAAGCGCAGCGGCGAGAGAAGACTTGAGTCGTGCATCTACGGGTACAACGTATATTGAGGAACGCTTAGGGGTAGATCCTCTATCCCTGACCAACACGGTCAAAAGTGCTTGTCCTTCGTCCGCAACTGTCAGGCGCAGATATGAGGTAAGAGAGGATGGTTTGGGCATCGATTGCGTTGATAAAAGGACACCATAGGCTAGATCCCATATTTGGAGAGAGATAGCTTCGGTTCCCTCTACCACTGCAGCGAGGAGGACGAGGGAAGTACCCAAGGACACGATGGAGAAGCAACCCCCTTCCCCCGGATGTTTGGAGCAGAGGTTAAATCGCGTAAGGTGAAGATTCTCGGAAACTAGGTTGGAGACAAGCGAAGAATTTATGGATGCGAGCTGGTAAGTCGTCCATGTTCCTCGCGTATCTATTGTACGATACGTTACGGTGTCGTATGCATAGATAATGAAGACATACCAACAAAACTGAGAATCCCAGATGGGCTGCAGGTCAAGCCAGATGTAACAATACGCTTGGCTGAGCTTGCGATCGGTATCTCGCAGGTTCCGGCCGGGATCATCACTTCTCCTAAAAGTACAAGTCGTACATGTAGGCTCGTTCCGGATTGAGAACAAGTCACCGCAGCACTACTCCACGAGTCTGTGTCGTCTTGTATGAAAGCACACGATCCTCGGGAGAAGACGAAGGTTTCTAGATGTCTGCGTTTGCCGGGCCAATCTAACTGGCTTTTTATACTGACTTGCGCACTCGCAAGGGATAAACTTGCTTTTTCTGAGACAAACAGTAGTGGTGACGTGTCATGACCTGTACCACATATTTGAACCGGCGGGTCCTCCACCTAAGATCGATCAAACCAAGTCACAGTCGCGAAGGTAGGAAGAGCGTACGACTACTTTAGTTTTTTCGATTGCTGCAACTGTTGAACCTGAAAGCCTTTGCCGTATCACATAGATAATCCGTCCTCGAAATTCTGGTGCGAGCCCGGGGGCTGATCTTATGAGCATGTAGCTGACGAGCGACTTGTTGCCGTTCTCCGTGACACGAAGGGTGAAAGCAGGTGTTGCAAAAAAGGTACCGTGGTCGACGGAATATGATGCTACTGCATGGAGGTTCTGGAGCTACACTTGACTGCATTAGACTTATGAGAGAGCTGGAATGAAATGACTTTTGACTGACATCCCAGACATGAATGCCGTCTGCCTGTCCTGTCACCGTGACATGACCGGGAAAGTCGCAACTGTAAGTACAGGATATGATCTCGCAAGCTTTGGCCGTTTGAGAGTGTGTGCTGCCGAGAAAAAGCTGGAATGGCTCGCCGATGGTCGAGCTCATCTCGGAGGAGACTTTGCCAGCCGTGGGAGTCTAGCCAATCGCAATATTTGGATACGTCCGTACTCTACCAAGTACAACCACTACCATCGTCACCGTCAAGTTCGGGTTTGCACCATGGCGGAACCTGCAGCAAGACAACCCGCTCAGCCAGCTCAGGACGAAAATGGTCCTATCCGCAAAGTCTTTGCGGCCATCCAGGTATGAATTGCCACGTATTGTCGTGCCAGCTTTCAGGACTCAAGACTCCATGGTCTAGCAAGTGTTCTTGATATGGGCCTTCACACAACTTGGTGAGCGAAAGAAGGCGTGGGCTTAGGTCAATTACTGAGCTCTATGTATGCAGCAATGAAACTTTTCGCTCCGACCAAACCCCAGACACCTCCAGTTCCTTCTCCCGGAGTTGAGACTCACTCTACGGCAGCCCAAGTGAACCCCTTCCTCCTCCCACCCCAACAGGCCCACCTAGCATGGGAACTGGGCCAGCCCCTTTCTATGCATGTATACTTTTCGACGTCGCCCAACGGTGACGTGTTTTCGCGTCAATGGACCTCTGGATGGCGAGAAGATCAAGATAAGGACTTGCCCTCTTTCGTGTGGTCAAACATCACGTTCGGAGATTGGAATGACCACAGAACGGAAACCTTTGATATGGCCCTACCTGAGGTATGTAAGCCTTGTTACCAAGTATGCAGACTCTTATCCCAATCAGGCTGTTCGGCGCAATGCTTCTCTTTGGGCGGATGTATTCCTTACAAAGGACAGCGCAAGTCCGGATCCATCCGACCCTTCGTTCGACCCGCAGTCTGTGCACCACATTCGTAAACGTCAGTTATTTCGTGCAATCTACTTGTATGGTCATCTTACTTAGTTTATGGCCCAGTTTTGACTAGATATCTGCCCAAGGCCAAGGTCCGGAAGGAGAAGAAGCTTCTGAGCTCTGATGACGCACAGGAGGAAGAAGAAGAGGTAGCTTTTCGGATTGTTGACATGGTCTAATTTGATTCATTTCTGTCAAGGCTGTCGAAGAGGATGTGATTGTTTCACATTGGTATAGGGTGCGCCGCTGTTATCAGCGACTTTTGTGACCAACAGATTTATATATACTGCAGAACCTGACATTGGCTCTTATTTCCGACGAGACCGTTCTCGCATTAGAGAAAATACCGCCGGTCATGGTCGAACGTGAGCTCTTCCATTATCAGAAATTATTCAATCACTTAGACCACAGAAGATATTCATTTGGTCCCTGGCGCAAGGGATGAAACGGGAACGAAGGGGTTTTACAAACCGATTGTCTTCCCAAATGATTTCTGGCTGCTGCGCTCCCACCTCACGGAGATTAACACTACGACTTCAAACATGCCATTGCAAATATCGTTCCAACCAATGTCATACTTCAAATTTCAGCTGTTCGCATCTATGACACACGGGTTCGATGAAGCGATAAAGCAGCAGGGCGGCGGTACTGGCACTGAGCTCGACGAAGTTAAAAGAATGTTGCTCGAAACAAATCCGTGGTTCCTCGCGTTAACCGCACTCGTTAGTATCTTGCACATGGTGTGAGTTTGGCCGAGAATATTGATTATCGGGTGCTCTGGCTGACTGGCGCAGATTTGAGATGCTTGCATTCAAGTCCGATGTATCACATTGGCGTCAACAGAAGGAACTCGTAGGGGTCTCTGTCAGGTGAGCATGCGGACCGTTGCACGCGATCATTCCCCCTAATGTATTTTTTGAACTTGCAGGACGGTATGCTCCTCACTGCTGTCGATCGACTCACGCTCATCACGCCACAATATTTGATATATCTCCAGATCATAACCAACGTGTTTGTCCAGACCGTGATTCTCTTGTACCTCATCGACAATAATACAGACACGAGCTGGATGATCCTTCTTGGGTCTGGAATGGGTGTCGTGATCGAAGCCTGGAAGGTGAGTCACATTACGCGAGCGATTATCGCGTTTGTACCGATGCCATGAGTTAGATAACAAAAGCGGTCGATATCAGCATCGTGCGTGCGCCTGCCGGATCGAAGTTCCCCTATATATTGAGCATTAAAGGTAAGGCTTCGAACACGTTTCTGGAGCTTT
>JBBPMZ010000509.1:0-13015 GCA_038090575.1 Tylopilus cf. pernanus | reverse complement strand
CAATGTTCTACACTAGATGAAGACTCACCAATCACTATCGTATAGAATGACAATGTCGGCAGTCGTCAAGTTGATACCAAGACCTCCAGCACGAGTGGTGAGTAAAAAAATGAACTTTTCGCTACCTGGCTTGTTATATTCGTCAATTGCAACAATTCGGTCGTCGTGAGCGGTGCTGCCATCGATGCGACAGTACTCTGGAGAAATGAAATCGAGTCAGAAGCTGAACGGATTTCAGCAGAGCTTACAACATACTGAATGCTCGGAAGAGACAATAATCTTCTAGTATGTCCAGCACGCGACTCATTTGACTGAAGATCAGCACTCTTGAGCCTTTCGCCTTCAAGGACGTGAGCAACTTGTCCAGAATAATCATTTTGCCACAGTTGTCAATGAGATGCTCGTCCGTCGTGTATGGTGGGCCAGGTTCCTGATTACACAGATGGGGTCAGACGAACCACAAGTAAGCGGGAACTTACTGCGCCATCAAATAGATATGGGTGGCATGTTACTTTACGCAGCTACGGAAGTCTGAGTAGGGGGTCTAACGTAGATCGAAGGCCATACCTGCATAACCATGTTCATGAGACGAGTTTTCCCCTCCTTCTTGCCTGTCAACCCTGTGAAAAAGGTCAAATTAAAAGCTTCATGTGTGACACAAATCGGATACCGTTCACTGCATCTATGTCCTTCTCCAAGACGGAGCGATACCACTTGCGCTGCATGTCGGTGAGACCGACATATATGTTGATCTCCTTCTCTGAAACAAAAGTTAGACAACTTATCCTGTGAGATGACACGCGTCATACTGGGAAGAAGGTTCTTCTCGACATCGGACTTGACACGACGTAAGAGGAAAGGGCGTAATATTTTGTGCAGTGCTTCGACGACTTTCTTGCTCTTCTCTTCCTCCCCATCGGCGCCAGCATCGTCCTTGTGCAGAAAAGCGTCGAGATCTGCGTAGTCGGAGAAAATTTCAGGGCAGATGAAGTTGAGAAGAGCAAACAACTCCTTCAAGTTGTTTTGAAGTGGGGTGCCCGTAATCAATAGTCGACCGCGAGACAGGAAGGCGCGAACGATCTGTGCGAGGATCGAGTCCACGTTCTTGATACGGTGCGCTTCGTCGATAACGATGTATTCAAAGGAGAACTTTTTCAGCGCCGATTTCTCTATGAGACAAATCTCATACGAGGTGACACAGACGTCGAAGTCTTGAGGGATAAGCCGATCGGCGATCAGTTCGGCACGTTCTTCCTTGCTTCCAGTCAAAACCACAACGTTAGCGTCCGGCGTCCACCGCTCAAATTCTCGCGCCCAATTCTGGAGTGTGGACTTGGGCACCACGATCAAATGAGGACCGTTAACAGCGCGATAGTGGCGTAGGTAGGCCAAAAATGAAATAGTTTGAAGTGTTTTTCCGAGACCCTGTGGGGAAGTTCAGTAGTGGCGACCAATGGCGCTACTAAAGACGTACCATTTCATCTGCAAGAATGCCGTTGAGACCATTATGATGCAATGAGACCATCCAGTTCAGTCCCTGTAGTTGGTACGCCCGCATAGTGCCATTTATGACTGTTCAGAGGTAAGCAGAGACACAATGGAAACATGACAGGACCGACAGCTTGGAGATTCTTCGAAGACATAGGGTTGGTCATCACCCTCGGCGGCAAGTTCCCCATCCTTGAGCATCTCCTCGTCCTCCTCTTTCTCCGACTTTCGATGACGAGCACTTTGGTCCCTACGGGGAAGTGAAGATAGGACAGAATCGACGACAGGGAATACATACACGGATTTCTTGCGGCCCTTTCCACGCTGTTTCGCTTGGGAATCTAAGAGGGCAGCATATTGAGGGTCACGGGCTTTCTGCAAACATATGGGGATTAGGGGATGCTGTGCGCACAGGAACTTGGCCAACCTTGATGTCGACGAAATATTTGAAGAGGTCTGTTTGACCCAAAAGGTAAGCATAGCGCTTGACCGCGTCGGCGACCTGCCAGAGTGAGAAAAAGAGAGGGAAAGTAGGGACAAGGGTGTACCTTTGCTTTGTCCATCTCCTGCCTCTTTGCGTGAAGCTGGCTTTCGTCCGCTTTGCGCTTCTGCTTCTTCTGCTGTCTTTCGGCGGACTGCTGCATTTTTGCCAATTTAGATGGGGAGGAACCACTTGCGACGGGCGCCTGAAGAGAGGGGAATGAAGCTGAGGGCAATAGAGAAACAGGAAGCAAACCTGGTCATCCTGGTCGCTCTCCAGCTCATCTTCTTCCATGCTCGCGCCGCCATCGACATACTCGCTCTCACCGTCATCTGCGCCTTCACTTTGCTGTAGGGTGAGAGTTGACACGCGATGAACATATGGCCGCATGGAGGGGCTAGAGTACCTGCCTGCCTAGACACGATATTGCTCGGGATGAAGTCGCTCAGAACGTCTTCGTCCATGGGCGCTGAAGTGTCCTGGAAGACGTTGTCAGCGTTGTTGAGAGGGTTGATCGAGCTACGCACGGTCAGAGCCATGTCGTGGTCAAAGAGCAAATCGAAGTGTGACAGACGCGAACCACTGTCACGCTGCTTCACTCAACATGCCCAGTCACCCGACCAGACGCCGTCCGTTGCACAACCAGCCTCCCGCTCACATCCCGACCAGCCCAATCCAGGCTCGACATCGCCATCCAGCCTGGAAACCCGATGCAGTACGTGGTACGATACTGCTCGCGCTCGTCGTCGTCACGATCGTGCTCTACATCATCCTCTGGGAGTGGGAACGATACCCGATCTCAATGAACCGGACTCTCTCCACTGGCAGCTCGACGTTTCATCCACCCGTCGTCTCCCGGAAGCCGTTGCCCTCGACGACCCCGACTATTGACCGCATGTCTATGTCGTCTTCCAGCACACGAGGTCACCCGACACCCAACACACGGCCACTTTTCATGACGCCTCTTCCGACAGACCATCCCTCTGCACCACCAAAGGTTTCCGACCACATCCCTGAAAACGACGACGGAAACAGTGACTCCCTACTCTCGTTTGACTCGACATATTGTAATGGTCCTTGCCGCTTCCTCTTCCCCATCCGCATCGGAGAACAAGAATCCAAGGCTCGGCTCCACTTGACGCAACTCGCCACTCTCGCCAAAACTCTCGGTCGAACGCTCGTATTGCCCAACGTCGGCCAAAGCCGAATGAGCGCATGTGCCAAGTGGCCGTTTACTGCTTATTACGATGCGAACAGTTTGTTTGAGCGGGAGACCGAAGACTCTCCTCGATTGGCCATCGATCTCAACCGGTTCGCAACCTGGGTCGACGAAAGACCGACGCCACCGAGTGGCATGGCCGTCTCCATACACCATCAAACTGTACGCGAGGACACACCCGATGTTTGGCGGGCTCGACCGGAATCGTCAGATGATGCACCGCTCATCATTGAACTCACGCACTCGCTTGATTCCAAAATCTTATCCTGTCTGGATTCCAAATTCCCTCGACTCCGTTCTGCCCTGCCCGACCCGGCACTGTCTGTCTCTATCGAGAAAAAATCTTCGTTGAATCCAAATGTGTCGGCTCGTCTCATAGGACTTCTGTCAAGTAGCAGCCTCCATGTGGATTCGGAATCCGATTTCGATTGGATGGCAGAACCAAGGTACGACTACACAACTCAGTATTATACCAACACCAACGCGTCGGCCCTGTCACTTGCGGATCTCGATGTCCTCATTCTTGATTACAACCTTCGTCACCCGCTTTTCACCGCGTCCGACCTCGACGTCAAGCTTCATTATTCTCCTGCATTGTACGACCTCGCCGATCGCCTAGCCGACAATCTAGGTCCATTCCTAGCCGTGCACTGGAGGATGGAAACCGTACCAGTACAGAATCTGGCGTGGTGTGCGGTGTCGCTGATCAGCGTTCTTCATGCGCTCCTCCAAGACGACGACGATGGCACGGGAAAGCACATCAAGTACGTGTGGCTTGCGACGGACCATCCCTTCCCGCTCAGCACATTCACGGGTATAAGCATATTTCCCGTCGGTGAGGATGGAACCTTGCAAAAGAAGAGTGACAGTGGCCACCTGGGGGCGACGAAGTCGGGTACGTTCAAGTCTTTGTCGTCCGAGCACGACGACGCAATCGGAATCCTCGCTGAAGCATTCCAATCTGGGGGAGATCTCGAGGCATGGACGCTCACGGACCTCGCGGACCAGCTCCGCATGTATCCATACGTCGAGGGTAAATTCCCAGATATGATTGACGAGGCACTGCTGGATGACCCTGGAGTATTGGGCATTCTGGATAAATTGGTGGCCGTGCAGGCAAAGGTGTTCGTTAGTGGTTCTTCCGAATGTAGTAAAACAAGGTTCGTCGACCTTTATCTTTTCAATGTCAACTCAAGTTTATCGATCATCCTTCCTCCCCAGCTCGTTTTCGAAACAGGTGATCGAGGCGCGTCAAGAGTCGTTTGAAGTGGAACGAGGAAAGGGGATGACTCGTAATGTCGTCGAATACTTTGGTAAATGGTGATCTTCACTCTGAGCCTGCTCTTCTTCATTGCATCCGCTATACAGTACTTGGAACAAATAGCATACAGGATAGAATTGAATACATGTTCTTGTGACAAGGAAAAGCTTTATTAAGAGATGGTGAAAAGGTTGTCCATCCGTGTGCTCGACCACCTTACTTACCTCAGCGCCCAGTGTCCAAACCACACAAGCAAAACTAGGTGATGCTCCTTTGATACCCAAGGAACCCACCCACGCCGTAGATCGGACTACCTTCGCCGTGACCGCTATCAGGGCGAATTAACGTCACCTCCTAGTCACTGTATCGACTGCTAGTGAACAGATTACATCGGTGATTTCCATTCAACTCGAGTATGAGACCATGTTCATAGGCCAGACCAGGCACTCGGAAAGAGCCCCTGTCAAGGACCTGATCATGATGACGTTGTGTTCGTGGTTTCATGTGACATGTCGATTACCCCACAAATACCTCTCCCGCAGGTACACCTGCGTTCTTCTAGCGA
Organism: Tylopilus cf. pernanus; assembly: GCA_038090575.1. Classification (NCBI taxonomy): domain Eukaryota; kingdom Fungi; phylum Basidiomycota; class Agaricomycetes; order Boletales; family Boletaceae; genus Tylopilus; species Tylopilus cf. pernanus. The sequence continues at coordinate 8,001 of JBBPMZ010000509.1, read as the reverse complement.
GACCCAAAGGAACAAACTTATCGCATCAAATCACCAATCGACGTCAACAACTGTGCCTACCTGGCTGAGCAGTACTTCCCTAGATATGCCATTTCGCTGTGCCTGTGACACACCATTCTCATCGTGAAGTCACCCCGTGTTATTAAAAATGGTAGGAGGATCGTTGGTCAATGGCATTCGGAGCTAACTGTCAACAAATCTGAAAGGTGTCCTGGCTTGGCAGGCGACCGGACGGTACGTTTTCTGAATCAGGTCCTGGGAGAGCGCGCGCTGAACGGTGACACGACATGGCTAGTCACATAACACAACCAGCGACAACTACATCTTCACATTGCTGCAAACCCACTTCTGTCTGAGACTGGATGCCGGCAATGTCGATTTTCTCGCCGTCGGGAGTGGAAATAGGACGTTTACGGATGCAAGTCGCTGAGGTACGTCGTTCGGATAGTTGCGATCATGGGAAAGACAGACCAGCGAACTTGAGGCTTTCCCGCCGTGATCTGTCTAGACAATCACTTTTGGAGAATTTGGTGCCATCCTGATAGCGGCACGCGGAAATAAACTGGCAACTCTGAGTGGGATGTTCCTTTCAGTTTCACGGCGCAGGGCTAACCTGCATCTGCCAAATCTTGTTTCAGACGCAATGACTAGGGTCGACACCTATATATTGACACTCTCTCCGAGTCCCCATCACAATGGTTGTAGCTGCTTCGAGGACTATTTTACCCGACATGTCAGTCGAATGCGTCGGGCGCTCATTGACGCGCCTTCGCATCTGCGAACGTTTCTCTGGATTCGAGAAACAATCCCTCGACTATCATGCAGAATACGTTGCCATTAAAGAGCTGAAGTTGTGGCCCAACCAGAAGGTAGTACGAGCTTCGTTTTCGCGTTTGCACCATGACTGATTACAAGTACGACATATACAGGTCATTTCTTACTTTTTCGAGCACGATGACGACGATATCTATCGCGAGAGAAAGGAAGCATTCGTGATCACTGCAATGAGCGAATATGAGAAATATGCCAATGTCAATTTTGTTCCCGCTGCCACTCGTTCCTCGGCGACGACGCGGATCGCGTTTCCGACATCTGGAGGTACACACTGGACTGTGATCGGTACCGACGCATCTATGATTCCTCTGGAGAATCCCACCATGAACCTGGTGGGGATAGACCTGATAAATCAGTCGGACGCAGCCAACTTTATGATCGCGCTTCATGCTATCGGCCACCTGCTCGGCCTCAGACACGAGGACGCCGTGGAAGGTTCCATTATGAAGTAAGCTGATCTCTACGAATGTCACGAGATCTGACTCAACGTTGTCCGCAGGTACTCTAACACCAACTCCATCAAGGACACCTGCAAGCCTGGGCTTGCCGACTTTGACAAGGCCTGGCTTACCCTGAACTACCCTAAAGCCCTGATCAATCAGGATGGAGGAGCCGTGGATATCTGGACTCTTCGTCGCTCGCTCCGTGTGCTCGGTATCGAGGACGGGAATGCCTCGAAGATTCTTGGGTCTGGTGATCTTTTAGAGAAGCGCCTACTTTACATTCAATCCGCTGGTGGAGTGCAGGGTTTGCTCAGTGATGGTAAGCCTCTTCGAAGCGATACAATAAATCGAATTAAAGGTCAAACTACATCAGATACTGTTCAAAAGATCATGGTTGAAATGAAGAACAAACCCGGAGAATACCCAACAGCGACTGCCGGTTCATGTGAGGACATGCTTGAAACTCAGAGTCGAGCGGGTCCGATAGTCCCTGGTGGATCCCCACACCTCAACCAGACCGTGCAATCCATTCTTGACCACCTCCGCGTCCTCGACGTCTCAAATCAATCCTACGTTGACCGGGAAGATGTGATGATGGGAATCCAGTCTCCGCTGCAGAACGGGGAGTATACGGTAGAACCATTCGAGCAGCCGCTGACGCGTGCAGAGTTGGATGACCTAGTGGAATTCCTGCCCGATCTGTTGGAATTTGATTTAGACCCTGCGAGTGATCAAGGTCCTAGCGGCGTTCAGCATGGACTCTTCAGTTCAGTGAAAGATTTCTTCAGCCCCAGCTCTCAAACCACTGGGACTCTCTCAGGGCTTGTCAGCCAGCTGTCCGGGGGAACATCCAAGAAGAGCATCGACGCACGCAACCTGACTCCGAGCGTCGCTGACACTCTCGTGCGCATGCTGGAAAACGATCGCCCAGAGGACGTTTTCCAAGAAGTCCATTCCCTTTGTTTCGCATCAACCTTGGCACACGATGCCAGTGGCAAACAAACAGACCTTCACAACTGGCTACAAACATGCCTGCAACGCGTCCTCCCGGAGATAAAAAACCCCCAAGAAGGGGATCAGGCAATCGGTTGGACGCTCGCATGGGGACCTGTCGTTTGGAAAGTAAATCCCGACGACGATGCTAGCGGCCCGGACCTGGTTTGGTACATCGCCCATAAAGCCCTCATGCTAGAGGGCGAGTCGACCCCCCGCTCCACCTACGCCATTGCGATCGCAGGCACACAAATGCGATCGCTACATACGTGGTTCAACTCCAACATCGACGTGTTTAGCGTTGTCGATCTTGAACGCTGGTTGTCTAACCTCCATGCCGACCCCCGCCCCGCCCCACGTGCAGACGTCCGGTCGGACAAGCCCTACGTTGCGCGGGGGACAGCACATACGATCTGGCGGTTGCTCAGCGTGAAAGCGTCGGGTGCTGCACCGGGGGAAGAGACCCTTCATGGGTTCCTCACGTCGCGACGCAAGTCGGACCCAGGCTTCCGGCTCCTCATCACCGGACACAGCCTCGGCGGTGCCCTCACCCCCACCCTCGCCGTCGTCCTGAACGAGGCTCAGATCGTACCATCTGAATGCATTCTCACATACTTCATCGCTGGGCCGAGTCCAGGCAACCAGGCGTTCGCGCAGCTGTTCGCCAAGACATATCCAGCGATACCCAACGTGGCAGAAGAACAGCAGAACAGGAGATACCGCGTCTGGAACCTCAACATCGTCAATGAACGTGACCCGGTGCCTCAAGCGTGGGGCTCGGACACGGTCGCATATCCGAAGCAGAACCTGGCGAACGTGCACAGGCAGTTCCCCCAGCATCTGGCTGGCTTGGTGAAACGTGCCGTCGAGAGCATTCTGCAGACGATGCTGAATAAGAAACTCGACTTTGCACCGCTGCAGAGTCAGACATTCCGTGCACCGTCTTCACTCGAGGGCGTGCTGCCTCAGCATAGCGAGGCATATCATGATTATGTTGGTGTCGTCCCGCCGTTGCTTACTGTAGCCTTGAAAAGATGATGGTCACGATTGGTTGAAGTACCAGCATATGGGAACCAATGCAGAAACATAGTTGGGTTGTCGTATGTGGCACAAGCAAATATTATGTAGCGTAAAGTCCAGGTTGCTTCATTGGTGCGATCAGACTTCCTTAAACAGCGTGGAAATTGATATGGGAAGCCCAACTGCTGGGGAAAAAGCACGTATCATTGTCGAGTCTTTATACAGCCGTTATAGCCTTATAGGTATGGTGTGAAAAAAAAGGAAGTACGATTTGAATGTCCGACTCCGATTTTGCCTCTCGACAATGCCACGTTGGTTAAACTACGTTAAAAAAAAAAAAATACGCAATTCGACTACTCGATTTGGGCAGACTGAGCTACAAGAGGAAAACGTTTGCACTGCCAATACCACCTGATATGCCGTTGGCCGCCGCCAAGGGGACTTGGACCAACATCTTACCATTAACCCCCAATGTCTATCCGAGACCTCTCCATGATCCGGGCGACAAGGTAGTTCGTGTCTGGTGAGCTTCAGAACGATGACCTCGCAGTCTGTCTTCTCACACCACGGAATAACTCCATATAACAACTAGAGTGAACATGATCAACCATTGCTGGTGCATGAGATCAGCCACTCTACCTCAAACATCATACACCCAAACGAGTAAATGTCCGCGGATGGGTCGGGTCTCGAACCCTTAAGTCGTTCAGGTGCCGCCCATCTCACCGCTCCGTGGTGCTTCGTGCTTGATAGCTGTTCTAAGTACGACAGCCCAGGCCGCAATTTTCCGACAGTGGATGCGAGGCCAAAATCGCTGATTCGTGGATTGTGATTTTCATCGATCAGCACATTTCCCTGTAGAAAGGTCAGGGTGTATTGAGATAGCAGATTGTCCACATACACTATGCAAATCTCCGTGGAACACTGGGATCGAATGTACTACCAAAGAGTCAGATGGTACGGGGTGAGGTCGTTGACCGAAAACGCACAATATTCTAGGCCACGTCCGATGCCATATGCCTACAGGTCTCAGGCTTCAGCATCCTACTAATTGATTGCAAGACTCACTAGCTGCAGCCGTTCACTCATTGTAACGGTTTGACCTGTGTTATTCAGGTATCCATGTAAGGTACCGTGCGACATCCAGGGCGATACTGCTCCGAGTACTGGTCCGAATCCTGATGTTACACCTAATAGTGGAACGATATTTGGATGCTCTAGTCGTTTCAAAAGACCAAGCTCGTGGCGAAAAACCTATGTCCTCGATAAATAGACAAAAATTGGATTGAAAGACAAAACTGGCCTTGTTATTCCGTTCCAAGTCCCTACGAGTCCTCTCTGGATCCCCGGGTTCGTAGTATCTCAATGTCTTTATAGCGACCTGACGAAAACATGAGCAGATGCGGACGTCTCCGAGCGGAATATTGGACCAGGAATGGCTCAGAGGATTCTGAAAATCCCCTACATCTGCACTTGTACACATTCCCGAATGCACCACCAGAAATTGGGTAGTCAGAATCTCGAATTATTCGGTCAGTTAGGTCTTCCAGCGGTGGATCTTCAAGTTGAAAACTAAAGGGGAGAGATGGGCTCTTTCCGAGTCAGCTGGACGAATAAACTTACCTCGACATCTGAGGCGTTGACAATGTGAAACCTATTACCTCCTCCGTTGCCGAGATAAAAGTGTCAAGGCTGAGAGATACAGAAAGAGGTGAGGGGAGTGCTCGAATCCTGTGCTAGCATAGACAATGCATCGTAGAATGGTGACATGACACAGCAAGTCCCGTGTGCCCTGGAGAGAAGTTCGCCATACTTGTAGAAGACAACCATGCTGTAATACAGCGTATGCATAGCCCTCACTCATGCGTGTTTCCCCCTAAATCTGCGTCAATTCATCTCGTGAAATTCCGAGTGGGTCGAAATCACAATCGAAACATTTTGTCTCTTACAAGGCACACGTACACGCTAATATTAATCCATTAGTGTTTGAGCCCACTGCTAGCTGCATAAGCCCAATACACGTGCTTGCAACGCACCAGCGTCTTCCCCATCTAGATCTGATGTCAACCAAGAATGTCAACGTGCCCGACAACCCAGCTGAAATAAAAGTGTTTTGGCACCCCATATCGAGCCACGGTGTAATACCAACTCTGCTCAATGACCCGAGTATGTGTCAAGTGCTCAAAGCAGCGATAAATATTAAACACAACTTCCAATCGCAAAGGACAACGAGCTCTACGACGATGCACCAACATCAGCTTCGTATCCAAGCACGCCACACGATTCAGACACACTTCCCCTCTCGAGGATAATCGTCATTAACACCTCCCCACTCAAATCCCTGTACGAACCCGACGTGTGCCCAGTTGGCAACGCAGGCAGAGTCCCTGTCGAACACAATCATACTCATGCCGATGACCAGCCCCGACTAGTGTATCCCCGCGACGCGCCAACGCCCCACAGCGAGGCAGGACAGCAGAAGAGCGAGACAACCATGGGTCAGACAGTGTCCAAGGTCTTGGATTTCGTGTGTGCGGTGGGCATAGTGGACCGTGAAGCTGCGGAGTGTCTTGAAGTTTGTAACGTACCCCAATAGGCATGAAGAGGGTGAGGCGAGGTAGGTCAGCCCGACAAAGTTGACCCGTAAGTTGCATGGTGGGTCCGCTGTTTTGTTATGAGTCGCATCGGCATTGTTTAGTTCTTCATCGATATGTAACATGATACTAGTAGTGCAAGTGATATCTAGAGTTGAGAGTTGAGCATTCAATGGTGGGTCGGCATACACATGCCAGTGGCAGATATCATTCATCAAATCACCGTAGTCCCGTCGTGATTTAGTTTGTAACTGTTCGAGTGACCGATTCTGTCGTCAACACCAACGGACTGGTTGACATGCAATATACGCTCTGGGCGGATGAGGTGGGATGGATAGTCACCATCGAGACAAGATTTGGATCGCCTCGATCTTCAATTGCCATCTACACGAGTCGCTGAAGTCGTTTCCTAACGACCAAGAGTGCACTTTAGCATCAGCGTTCAAGCCAACTCCAGGCCATGGCCTACAGTGAGCACTGTTTAGTTCGCTTCAAGTCGTGGTTGCTCCAAATAAATTATAAAAAAAACAAACCGAAACGTCACCAACGTCACATTATCATGGGATTCCATTGAACTCGCAATGGAACGGCATAGCGGAGCAACTTGAAGGATACGATTGTGATGCGACTTGAAACGAACTGGTGGATGGAACAGAAATCCAAACAAGAGTGCACACCACCCAGAGGGAAAGCCCACCAAAGCAGCATGAGAGGCGAAAGTTCATGATGGAACTCAGTATCGGGTTCAAAACCAGCCATACTAAACCATGAGAAAGTTGCGATGACACTCGTCATCACATCAGTATTTGCCAACATACATTATCAACCGGCAAAAGCCCAGATTTTCTGGAGTACTTGTTCAATATAAGTGTCACCCGCCATTTCCGGCAGTGCAAGCATTCTCACCTGTAGATTATTGTGCCATGAACCCCTGCTCCCAACGTCGCTCGGCGTTCGCATGAACACACCACCGTCCTCGTGAGATCGAACTTGTCCACTTCTATGAGCTCAGTCTTGCTGAACGCGACGCAACTGATGTAGTCAACCAAGATAATGCCAAGTCCCCTCTTCACACCATCCAACTCCTTTGCTATCACCCATCCTCATTAAAATCCCGGTCACAATGCGCAAGGGGGTTCAACTGGCCACGGAGATTCTGGTGGTAGCTGAAGAACAGAGCTGAGGATACCATAAAGGTTGACGGTCATCGTGTGGGACCTTGGGAGAACGACGCGACAGCAAGCGCCGAGGGAGACGTGTATCAAGCTGGAAAGTAATTGTGAGCTAAACCAAGCGACCGCTCGTGTTATTGTGCTTGCACAATCGACAACTGGTGAATGAAAGCACTAATAACATCGAGTCCAGCAAGTGAGAGCGAGCAGCCGAAATGCCATTGGCGAGGTCACACCCAAACAGAACTGGATGCCCACGGTGAAGCAAGTAAATTGACGGCCAGGATTACCTGGTGAGAACCACGTCTTGAGTGGTGGATTGGAAGCAAAGAGAAGAAGATTCAGATAGCTGCGAGAGTATAGGAAATTAGGAGTCCCAATGCACGTGGATCGGCGCGCAAGATGGGAAGTGGATTATGAGTGAGACAGAACCAACGGTTGCGCTCGAGGGTATTTGATGCGGAAATTCGACGAGAGGGGTCAACAGATATACGAGACTGGGGTAGACTCGTGACCAGTCGTCTAAAAGAGGCAGTCCCTAGGTTGACCCCCGCTTAGTACATATAATTACGCTATAATGTCAAAAAAAAAAAAAGAGAAGGAAAACGGAGTTTGAATGTTTGATCACAGTTGCGTGCTGAGCCACAGGAAAAGACGTTTGCACTGCCAGCACCACCTGGCATGCTGTTGGCCGCAGCCAAGGAGGCTCGGACCAACATCTCACCATTAGCGCCCAATGTCTATTCTCAGCTTCCCCATGATTCGGGCGACGAGGTGGTTCGTGTGCTGTGAGCTTCAGAGCGATAACTTGGCAGTCTGTCTTCCCCCTCCACGGAATCTCTCCGTACAACAGCTAGGGTAAATGTTAAGTTCGTCACTAACGCACGGGATCAGCCATTCTACTTACTTCGAATAGCATGCACCCGAACGAGTAAATATCTGCGG
>JBBPMZ010000508.1:0-13016 GCA_038090575.1 Tylopilus cf. pernanus | reverse complement strand
CATACAGCAAGCGCACTGGGATGATCAGTTGCACATGTGGCATGTAACCGCCCACGGTAGAGATGGGATCTATAAGGCCGCAGCGCGTCACCTAATTTTGTGCACGGTCAGGTTGTCCTTACTTTTATGTTTCATGACTGACACCCGTGTAGGGTTTCGGATCCAAGCCATATATCCCGGAGTTAAAGGGATTGGAAACATTCAAAGGAGTATGGAGCCACACAGCACGCTGGCCAGAGGAAGGGATCGAGACAACTGGCAAGAAAGTTGGGATCATTGGGACCGGCGCAAGCGGGGTCCAAGTCATCCAGGAAATAGGCCAACACGTACGCAATGATTGACTACTACTGAAATCAACGTTACTGACCGTGCACCTGGACTAGGTCGAGACCCTTACCGTATTCCAACGAACGCCAAACCTTGCGATACCCATGGGTCAGTACCCCGTCAGCAAGGAGGTTCAGCGCCACTTCAAACAAGTCTACGATGAAATATACCAGAAACTTCCGACGACATTTGCGGGTTTCCCGATCGACTGGATCCCACGTCCGGCAATGCAGGACAGCGCAGAGCAGCGAGAAGCCATATACCAAGAATTGTGGGACAATGGGGCTTTCCATTTCTGGAGTACGTTCTTGTCTAAGCACAGTCACTGGCCCGCCAATGACGCCGTTTTCGTAGTTGCCAACTACCAAGACCTCTTCCTTGACAAGGCGTCCAATGACGCCGCGTACGCATTTTGGAGAAAGAAAGTCGGTGAAAGGGTCAAGGATCCTAGAAAGCGCAAGTTACTGGCACCTATGGTTGCACCTCACCCGTGGGGCTGCAAACGCCCGTGTCAAGAACAGTATTTCTACGAGATCTTTAACCAAGAAAATGTCGACATTGTTGACATTAACAAGAATCCTATCCTAGAAATTACACCCAAAGGCGTGAAGACAGCGGACCAGGAGTACGAATTCGACGTGCTTGTTGTTGCGACAGGTGCGTAAGCCGGTATCACGTTGCGCAGGTGTAAAGCTGACCTATCTTGCACAGGTTTTGATACCCATACTGGCGCCCTTCTTGATATCGACATACGTGGAGTGAACGGTGAAACGATCCAGGACCATTGGCGTGACGGTGCTGTCACTTAGTAAGTGCACGACCCGCTATTTTGGAGTAGGCCAATAACCAAACCATGCGTGTCAAAGCTTAGGGATGACGGTCGATAACTTCCCGAACCTATACTTTGTGTATGGTCCCCAAGGACCGACCGCGTTCTGCAACGGTCCAACATGCGTCGAGCTTCAAGGGAGCTGGATTGTAAAAACAATCAACTTCCTCAACAGACACGGTATCACCAAGTTCAATCCGATCTCCCAGGCTGCGTTGGAATACAAAAAGCACATTGATGAAATGTCCGATGCGACGCTTTTCCCATCGGTCAAGAGTTGGTACATGGGTGCCAACATTCCTGGAAAGAAACAAGAGGCGTACAATTACCTCGGAGGTGTAAACAAATACAAGAAAGAGATCACGGAAGAAATGGAACGCGGGTATCCAGGTTTCCAGAGGGAGGCGTTACCAAAGCCTCTGTCCTAACATTAAGGTAGAATATAATGCGTACTTGCGGTGTCTGAATAGTTCTGTTGCGTCTTGACCACCTGTAAGGACCAACGTTAAGCATGTATTTATAGTCACCTTGCTTGTTCGCCTTGAAAGTGACCTTTCATCCAGTATGATTAACGCCATGTGGCAGACCAGAGCCGGGCCACGGACGGAATCTACACAAGAAACCACGGCCTTGGAAGGGCACGAACATGGAAGCACTCGAAGCCATGAGAAGGGGTTAATGATATCATAATATGGCAGGAACAGCGGAGAGCGCCGACCAGAAAGTGATGGAGATTGCAATCGTTGCCCTTCCATTGAGGTTCAGACTGCAGAGGAAGCTTCTGTTCCCGGCCTTGAGGGAAATGGTTAAAATTTCTCAGATACTAACCATCTGATAACCGAGTACTAGTAAGATTCGGCGCTAAGAGACGAGGCGCCTGGATAAGAAATTATTATGAATTGCAGCATACTCATAGTAGTTCGTACCGGGGTAAATCGAAGCACTTCTTTTCCTAATTCTTTTGAGCTTTGAACCAGGAATGCAGAAGATCATTGGCTGAGTCCAGTGAGTCCAGTAATCGATTACGAGCCCGACTATACTGACAACTCCACGAGACGTTGACTGTCGCGTTCTTGTCCAACGAAAAGCACATTCTAAGCGGAACTTGAAGCGCAAGCGAGTTTCATGAGTTCGATTGGCAAGCTAGAAACCACAAAGCGGACGGGTGTGGACGTGATGGCCAACGGATATGGGGTGAGACAGGAGCGGAAAGTTGCGCCCAATGGAGTCCCAAGTCACGAGCTGTGACGCACCCTTTCGCTTGCTTTTCCTCTCACTTTTTTGCACCTACTCCTAGTCTCAGAGCAGCACTCCCGCCTCCCCCTCTCATTCGTCCGTTGCGCTCCGGTCTAGGATATCTTCGCATCTGCTTAGGCCCAACCCAACCCACGCAACTCGGCTCCCATGCCGCGGCAGTGCTTCGGCCGGAAGCCCTTCGCGGGCTTCAGCTCACTAGCTAAGTGAGCCGCCGCTCCTGTCACATCACCCTCATCTCATCTTCTCTCCTCTCAGCTACGAAGGCGATCGGAGTGCACGGTCTCGACACGGTCTGACGGGATGAACATATAGGACGTTGCTCGGCCCGATCGACATTCCGGTCCGGCTCTCGTCCAACGGTGAGTCGTGACCGAACTGCCACATGTGAGAATCACTCCGCTCGTGTAGTCGAACAGCGAATTGAAAAAACTATTCGCAGCATGCGGTGAGCATCAGGTAATCCCAATGCATAATGAACCCGAGTTGGATGATCCTCAAGTCGACAGCACTCGCTCTCAAGTTCCCCAAAGCAGTACAGTTTCTGTACATCCTTCTCGTTCAACAGGAGCAAATCAATTCACATTTCATTGGCCATTTCCGGTCACGGCGAATAGTCCATCTCAGCCTTCACGCAATTGTCCATCGGAGACGGTCACCGAGCATACTCACATCCAGCTCCTTTCTAAATTATGATACAACGAGCACATCATAAGATTAGAATTCGACAAGTATATGGAGACTCGAACTCGGAGAATGATGTTCTCGCTGCCCACATGGTTGATTTGCTTCCGGTCATCTAGAGTGGATGATTGATTCGATCCAGATATGGTGCGGCGGTTTATGGTGTTCTGAAACGCTCTGAAAAGTAAATCTGGAGAATATGAGTCACGGAAATTCAAGCCTCATATTTCCATACCCCCTCCGGGATTTCTGCGGGCCATATGTCATAGGTAGGGCATTACAATGTAGAATCATGTGCCTCACAGTCCACTTGCGTTAGCGGCTAGGCAATCACATGTTTTGCCCAGCGTTACCGTCATAATTTCCAGCCTCGTCCACTCCTTCGCTCTTATCCCCATGGCAAAGAGAGCCTCAAACCTGGCGTTATCCCCGCACTGAGTATCAGCCTTTAACGGATCCGTAGACGTGAATTTACAATTGTGAGGTATGAGGTACAACGAAACCGCCGCCATTGTCGTCACAACCTGAACACAAACGTCCGCGAGTCTGTCTTGAAATGCCCTGAGCTCCGTAAACATCTCGGACACTAATGGAGTAGTGGAGAATACCAGAATAGATCATTGCAAGAACTTAATCGTAAGCGCTCCCAAAAGAACCATCCCCATTCCCTAAAGTTCCTCCCGGTGGCGTCCCCGCGTCAAACTAGAGTTTCAAATCTGGCGCCCATCTTCGACAACTTTAACTGCGATGGCTTCCAGATCCTCTGCACTCCTTGCCACGTTTTCAGCCTGTATGAGGGCAGTATCTCCAAATGCGATCGTGGACATGGTTCGGACTTCGGACACGGGCCCAAATCCGCTGTCAATACCTTGGCCTGGACCGTCACGATGAACATCTTTGTCGTATAGTTCTCGTATGCTGATGATAAACCGGGGCATCATAGTGTAAAGAAGCATCGTGGTCGATTGATTCAAGTAGGTCATGAATACGATGGAGGATCCCACATATCCCCATTGCACTAGCGAACGGATATCGTATGACAGGTGCCTAGTCGAGGACGGAATATTGTTTGGGTGTGGTTAACGGGAATTTAAACAAGCTGGTAAGTCCAGACGACAATGGAAATAAGAAAGTGGGCACACACACGAGGAAATAAAGGATTCCATCTCTCGCAAGTAGCTTGATGTAGCCGTCAAGCTGCCATTGATTCGTTGCCTTGTATACGTTAAAAAATTGCTTTGTTGTTCGGGCAGCGACGAGAATAAGCTGTGCAGCAGCGATAATAAAGCGGCACATCACGCATGGCCAGACAGGGAACGGTGAGATATAGTCAATATCACAGAATGTTAGGTTCGGATCCCGAGAAACTTTCACAGTCACTGGAGAAATCAGGCGAGGAATCAATGCCACCTGCGGAGCGGAAGCGATACATAACCATACCGGACATATAGACCTTAGCATTGCTCAACATGGCATAAAACACGATTGAAGCGGCTGTCAGTGGCACGTAGAGGAAGAGGAGGAGACCCAGAATTATCTTGGATCGATACCACATGGCATAAACACGTAGAATCATCACTACTGCAGAAGGACTTTATAATGAAGGAAAGGAGGAGAGATTACGAGTGGCTCACAGTCAATAACGGCAAGGAATAATTCTCCCGACCATCCATTTAGCAAAAACCATCCGGTGCCTTGAAAATCGAGGCTTGGTCAGCCAGAATGATGAAACAGTTTAATCGATGTGCTCACACCTAGCAATTCATCAACGGGTAGCTTGCTGGCAAAATTCATATATATACATCTACCCGAGGTCAGTAATGAATCAATTGCATGTGGGAGAACTGACTGGGACGGTGTCGACGGAAGTACAATAATCTGTAAACCTCTTGGGTTAGACGAATCGACTGCTCACTCAAGTTCAAACGTACAGATTGCGGCTGTGCTTTTTTTAAATTCAGAGTTCAATGCCTATGCTCAAGTGGTCCTTGAAGCAGACCTACAATATGTTAAAAAGGCTCAAAAAACGACCCTGTAGCAAGTCAGTCCGGATTTCACTTTCTACTGGTCATTATTCCCTGATACGCACCAGAAGAAACATAGTTGAGACTTGGGTCCAGGGTCTGCACTGAGGTGACATCAGAAAACTAATCAAAGGGAATTCATTAAAATTCAATCACCCAAATGTATTCAACCTTTTTATGTCGTGAGTCAGCTGGGAGAATAATGTAAAAGAAAGTGCACACCTCTCTCGCGAATGTGAGGACTGTAATGGTGGCACGGTATGATCACTATTGTGGACCGAAATACGGGAAAAATGCTACCCACGATAATCGTATACAACAGCTGTAACTAGTATTACTATGCTAGTCCATAAGACCACTCATGTCTGGGGTTCTGGGGATTATGGAATACATACCAGCAGCATAAGTCACTTGTAACCACTCCTCCAGTAGCAATTCATATTGCAAGTTTGATGTCATGAATGCAAAAGCCCAGGGAAAGGCAAACGTCTGGCAATGCAGGAACTTAAGAGTGACAGAAATTGTTCGCTGGTAGCATGGGTGGTAAACTGCTTTATTTATACCTTCTATAGTACCAGTGTCTTGATTAGCCCCGTTCGTCGAGCAACCTTCTTTGAGGATCAAGATCAGATCGATCAGACTTCACACAGACGCAGTACGCACCAGATCTGGGAAGGAGCAAGATAGGCAGCAGGTTGAGTCTGCGAAAGTTCTCATGAGCGTGAGAGGCCCGAAACCCCACCTTCCTCTCTTCCAACTTGGGCAGTTGGGGGACTTCTATGGTTTTGTACGTCAGGCATAGCGTCGCGTGGATCGGGAGGAGGGAGCTAGATAGTACGGACCTCTAACTGGCCAGTGGTAATTGGCAGAATAATAGGTATGTATCTTAAACGATACCACGACTAGACAGATGATCCTAATCACGAGACTCCCAGCCAGGCGCAACATGTCCTTTCGGCCATTCCACGCACTGCCTGTGTGGCACTACACGGACATGAGTTCCGTGTGGATTCAACTCCGTCAGTGGCACAGACTTTTTTTTTTTTTTTTTGGACAAGTGTATTATATTGCGTAGCAACTGACTTAGCTAGTTCTACGCAAAACACTAAGGCGGCTGCTATGCAGCCGGTCCGAGGAAAAATGCGCTTATTCACGCCCTACATTTGTAGGGGGTGTGGGGCTCCGTGCACTACCTGGTACTCCCGGTTTCGTCAGGGGGGCTGGGTAGCTTCATACCCACTAAAACCTCAAGGTTTGTCACCCAGTCTTGTGGAAGAGTTTCGGGATTTATGATAAGTGGGGTCCAGGTGTGCCGAGCTCTTGTCATAGTGTGTTTTTTCCTGTTTGCCTTTGCTAGTCGTCGGTCGATGTCAAATCTCAGTTTGATGGCGCTTGTCCATTTTGCAGTGATGGCCGCACGGGAGTATGTTGTGTCACCTATTACACGGTCGCAACGCATTGTCCATAGTAGGTAGGCCGATTCTGATAGTATGATGCGTTTCAGGCGGGCTATTCCTCTTTGCGATGGAGAGTAGGGGTCCGCGGCGGTGAGGTTCCCACATCCTAATAGCTGCCCTAGTTTGGGGGTGGACCAGTTGTCGTCTTGGTCTGGCCATGTTCGACGTACGAGGTGCCATATTAATTTATTCTCCTCTGCTCGGCATTCTGTCAAGATGTGTTCAAGAGATTCTGTGGTGTCGCGACAGAGCGGGCATGTGGCTCTTACTTCAAGGGTTGGGATGTTCGACCAGAAGTCTCCAATTCGTAGGGATCCTGTCATTGCGCGATAGAAAAAATTTTGGATCGGGCGTCTGATGTCGGGGTGTCTTATGTTCCTCCATAGTGTTTCATCGGTTTCTAGATTCTTGGTGACGTCATGTATTGTGTGTCTTACAACGTCAAGGTTTATTAAGGTACTTCTTGTGTATGGCGTTTTCGAGGTGTTTTTCTGTCGTATTGCTTTATATGCTGTTCGTTGATTAAGTGTGATTAGTTTTATACCATCTAGGCGGAAATTGTGCGGTACTCGGTCGTCAATCTCATCCTGTTGATCTTTGAGCGCTCCTTGGTTTGCAAGTTCGTCTGCTTTCTCGTTACCTATGTCATTTGTGTGTCCCTTCACCCATTTAAAGTGTGTTGGGGCAGCTCGTTTGCGTAGTTGATATGCGGCGGCCTGTAGCCATCGAGCGTTGCTGACACCTGTCCAGCCGATGTCTTCCCAGGATCCTAGGTGCTTTGTTAGGCCGTCAATTACATACCTCGAGTCTGTTACAATGGTGAGTGGGGTTGTTGGATCACTGTTTTGGAGTGCGATTATGACGGCTGCAATCTCTCCAACCTGGTTTGATTGGTTCGGGCCGGGGACCCGGATGGCCTTATTCCTAGGATCGTTGTTGTTGAACCAGATTCCACTACCACATTGGGCATCTAACTTACCGTTTCGGATGCAGCTACCATCTGTGTATACGGTGAGTGGTTCAATATGTTGCCCTTGTTCTCTTCGAGGATTTTGTAGGCGATACGCTGGTTCGATCAGTTGGTTTTCGTCTGGGTTGTCTCCTAGGACACGGAAACATTCATCTAGTGAGTTCCGTGCGGTTATGGTTGGGTCGAATATGATTTCATCTCCGTTTTTAATATCAGCCATATTTTTCTTCTCAAGTCTTCTGTGTGTCAAGGTGAGCTCATCCTTTTTGGGGTGTATAAGCGCATTATATTTGTCCGCCGTCAGACCAGTAATGTCTCGGGCGGTGGTAGCGCATCTATGTGGGTTTTTGCACCCTATTTGTCGGTCGCGTTTACAGGCAGTGCATTTACAGGTTGGGTTCATTGTATGGCTACTGTTTACACGGTTTAATCTCCTGCAGATTCGTATTAGGTCCCTCATATAGAGTGCTTTGTGGCAGGTGCGTAGGCAGTGTGTCTTTTTCTTGTGATAGAGGTTCGGTGGGACACCAATGTGATACCATGCTGGCATTTGTCGTTTCAGGGCCTTAGACATCTTTCTAGTTGCGAAGGTGAGGTTGTTACGTTTCGCTGATTCCAGGAGGGTGACAAGGGGGCGGGGGGTTTGCTTTCCATCCCTTCTTGGTCGTCCAGATGGGCGAAGTGTGGTGAGAAAGGTGTGGATGTCACTTGGTGTCGAGATTCCATCATTATTGATACAGTTTATTATTGCATCTATGGCATAGGTCCAAGTTGGTCTGTTTCGAGATCTGTCTATGTATGATCTTAGCCAGGTGAGATCGATAGCTTGGTTACGGGTTTTTATGTCTAAGAGATCAATGCCTCCTACATTTTTGGGTTTCATGAGGTTCTCGAGGCTCATTCCCGGCGGTGTTTGTTTCCCATCCCATAGGAAGTTCCTCATTATGGTATGTATGGATTTTATTATTGTGTTGGGCATTCCTTGCGCTTTAGTAAGGAACTGTGTCATTCCTCCGATTGTCATTTGTATTATTAACCGTTTTGCATCTAGTGTGGGCCTAGAATGCGCCCAGTGGTCCAGTCTTTCTTTCATCTTATCTAGGATCGGGGACCATGGTTGCATGGGTTCCATTTTGTTTCCAATCCAAGCTCCTAGTATGCGGGTTGGTTGGCCATCCTCTGCAATGCGTATTCCGGGAGGCAGGGGGAGATCCTGTGGGTGTATTTGTCTGGAGTGGATCACTCGTTGACGGTGCTCTTCGGTGCCTATTGGTATTATTTCTGTTTTTTCAAGGTTGAATTTTGCTCCTGAAGCCTTACACCATGTTTTCAGGATTATCTCAAGGTCGGAGTATCTGTCTGTTTCGGACAGGTAGACTGTTGTATCATCCGCATACATGTTCACTTTGACTGTTTTGTTTGTATTTGGGATGTCGTAGCCACTGATTTTTTGCGTGTTTCGGATATAGGCTGCCAGTGGCTCGATGGCCAGGTCGAATAGCAGGCAGGATAGGGGGTCACCTTGTCGGACCCCTCGGGTGACTAGGTAGGCATTGCTACACACTCCGTTAATTATTATTTGTGTCTTTGCATGTCGGTACAGGGATGCCACTGTGTTGATGAAAAGGTCTGGTATTCGGAAGGTTTTGAGTGTATTTATCATGTAAGTATGGTCTATCTTATCATATGCCTTCTCCTGATCAAGGGCTACTATTACACCGTTCTCTTCCATGTAGTCTGCGTATGCGCACATTGATTCTGCGAGTCTGATCGGGTCGAAAATTGATCGTGTGGGGACAAAACCGGATTGGTCTGGGTGTAGGAGGGTGTGGCACAGACTTTTATTTACCATTAACATAAAACAAACACTAACAAGGAACACCAAGCAAACTCAGAGACAAGAAAAAGGGAGGAAAAGTTTGCCGGTGGGTACATGTGAACATGTGGAACGCACTGTCCTAGTACATCTAGATGCAGGCAAGGGTAAAACTTGATCCTTGTCTTTCTGCGTGAGGCTTTGAAAGTGGCAGATGAAGGAAATTCTAAAGTGCGAAGAGACCGGAACGACAGTATTTAGATTATGTAATTGACCCAGCTTGCCGCATCACCCGCACAGCCATATCGGCAGACTTCTTTTTATGCATCGAACTTCGTGCCTTCCAGAATCACCACATTCCAATTTCCGAAGCGGGTGTTTTTGCCCCAGTCCGGGGTGCGGTATCGACTTCGAGCTTCAACGTTACAACCACCATTGTCAACTTGGAAGTGACATTGATACGTACGTCCCAAGGTTCTGGGGACTCCACGCTCCGCCGTTCCATGCCATTGAAAACCGCTCTGACGCGTATTGCGTAGGTTGAACTAAGCAAATGAGAGGTACGGGAAATTGACAAGCGGTTCACACTGCAGATCCGTAGGTTGTCGGCTGCTATCCCACCCAGAACTACAGGGTGGGCCCGAAAGCAGAACACCGAGTCTCTAATGGGTTTATTTGACAGCACTGACTAAAATGACGTTTTGTATTAGGCCAAACACTTCGCACTGGACGTTAGGCCTTCAGGTTCAGTCGATTGGGATAAAATTCGGGTACGCTATCCTCTACATTTGGTAAATTCGTGATTCAAATCGAGATTTTGTATAGTTAGGGCAGAGAACCACCTCATTTTGTCCGCAGCGGGTTCCCAGCAACTGAATGGTGCTGCCGGAAACGGTCATCTCGATACGAAGGAAATATCGGCGGATGGTCGGTACTTACGGATTGTCTCGTACAAAGGTTGACTGTGTGCCTGAATTCAGTGTATAAAATGACAAGAAATCGAACGAGTCTATCACCCCCTTCAGGAACCCGGATCACACCCACTAAGTATCAACTTGCATGCCAGAAGACAAGTACGATGCAATTATTGTTGGTGGGGGTTTTGCAGGCATTTATAACCTTATCCATCTGCGCGAACTCGGTTTCGAATGTAAGCTGATCGAAGCCGGGTCCAACTTTGGCGGCGTTTGGCACTGGAACACGTATCCTGGTGCCCGCGTGGACACTGCCATTCCTACATACGAGTTCTCGTTCCCCGAACTCTGGAAAGGGTGGTCATGGTCAGAGAGGTTTCCTGGGCAAAAGGAATTGCAAGCGTATGTCAACTCGCTCAGTATCCCATTCTGCTGTCGCTCACGTGAATCGAATAGATATTTCGAATATGTGGATGAGAAGTTTGACCTTCGGAAACATTGTCGCTTTGATTCGTCGGTGAAGCGTGCACACTGGGATGATGATCAGCATATCTGGCATGTCACCTCGGATGGAAAGCAGGGTGTTTACGACGTTGCAGCCCGCTATCTGATTCTGTGCACGGTCAGACTCACCCTACTTTTTGGACTCAATAGTGACCGAGTCTGACTAGCGATCATTTAGGGATTCGGATCTAAGCCATATATTCCACAGCTGAAGGGATTAGAAACATTCAGCGGAGTGTGGAGCCACACGGCACGGTGGCCGAAGGAAGGTATCGAGACAAGTGGGAAGAAAGTGGGAGTGATCGGGACGGGTGCAAGTGGGGTTCAAGTGGTTCAAGAAATTGGGAAGCACGTATGTCAGAATTTGTTGCGTGTCGTATCAGTTACTGAGAAAACGGCGGACTCAGGTCAAGCAACTCACCGTATTCCAACGAACTCCAAATCTCGCGACCCCCATGGGCCAATGTCATGTCGGCAAACAGGTTCAAGACCACTTCAAAGAGATATACGAAGACATTTACCGGAAACTTCCGACTTCATTCAGCGGGTTTCCGTTTAATTGGATTCCGCGTCCTATGACGCAAGATAGTGAGGAAAAGAGAGAAGCGACATTCGAAGAATTATGGAGTCGGGGTGGATTCCATTTCTGGCGTGAGTGCAAATGCCTGTGATCTGCTCGGACTATACTCATCGTAATTGGAAAGTGGCCAACTATCAAGACTTAATGATTAACAAAGAAAGCAATGACGCTGCATATGCGTTTTGGAGGAAGAAAGTGGGCGAGAGGGTCAAGGATCCTGAGAAACGTGAACTGTTAGCGCCCGCCATCCCACCACACCCGTTCGGCTGCAAGCGTGTATCTCAAGAGCAACATTTCTATGAGACCTTCAACCAGGACAATGTGGACATCGTCGACGTCAATGCGAATCCCATCCTCGAGATAACGCCTAAAGGTATCAAGACCACTAACGAGGAATATGAATTTGACGTTCTTATTCTTGCAACCGGTATGTGCATTGGGCCCCGCATCTCAGTTGCGGAAATTGAATATGCTACGTACAGGTTTTGATACCCATGTTGGGGCAATTCTTGATATAGATCTGCGTGGGCTGGAAGGTGAGACGATCCAGGAACATTGGAAAGACGGACCCGTCACCTAGTAAGTTCACGAACCATCATGACTCAGACCAACCTGACTCCCTATCGAAAGCCTCGGAATGAGCGTAGATAACTTTCCAAATCTCTTCATTGCTTATGGTCCTCAGGCCCCAACTGGGTTTTGTAACGGGCCGGTATGCGCAGAGATGCAAGGTAACTGGTTCGCGCAAATGATCGAATTTCTCCGCCAGCATGGCTTCACCAAGTTCACTCCGACACGCCAGGCTGCCCTGGCTTACAAGAAGCACGTCAACACGCTCTCTGATGCCACGCTCCTTCCGCTGGCAAGGGGCTGGTACAATGGCGACAACATCCCTGGGAAGAAGAGAGAAGCATACAATTATGTTGGGGGTGTCCATACTTACAAGAAAGAGATCACTGATGAGATCGAGCGGGGATATCCTGGATTCCAGAGGGAAGCATTGACGATGTCTCGGCCTTAGTTTTGTAGTTGAATGATGTCGATGTTGTACAACATGCTTCGTGTAATCAATAGCGTTGTAAGCGGTTCGAGCCGATGCTTGACTTCGACAGTCTGATTACTCCAGTCTAGAAAGTTCGGCATACTAAAGTAGTCATTGTAGCTATCCCACCGTATACAAATTTCAACCAGTCGAACTACTTCGAGCTTCGAGTTGATGGAAATGCCACTCTCAACGATCATGAAGCATTTTCATCCTGAGGCAACGAATGAACGAGCGATATCAAATCATCGGATTCAGAAACACTTACAGCTATAAGCCGGAACCAACTCGAGGGACTTCATTGAAGTTCGAATCCTGTACCCAGGCCAGTGGACATCGTTTGGTTTGTCCTCGGCGACACCAATGCGAATGCGCCGGAAGAATAAGAGCCTGAGATTACTTTCAAGGCGAACCGTCGAGCAAAGGTGGTTAGGGGTAGTACATGTTTAACTTGAGTGGTCCTCGCAGGTAGCGAAGACACAACAGCGTTATTCGGACGCGGCAAGCACGAACTATTCGTACATTAGACCCAGTTACTAACAAACATTCTACCTTAAGGCTATAACCGAGACTTTGGCAGCGCTTCCCTCTGGAAACCCGGATACCCATGTTCCA
>JBBPMZ010000507.1:0-13017 GCA_038090575.1 Tylopilus cf. pernanus | reverse complement strand
GAAGCAGTTGGACGTGCAGGTAGTGAGGAGGAAGAGACTGTCCGAACAGGTGGCAGGCGACGTGTGGGGGCAGCATTGGTGACTGACGTTTCTGTACCGGCCTAGGGAAATAGTCAATATTAATCAAAGTCAGTACTAGAAGACATAGAGTACTTACACGGAAAACGCCAGAAGTGATGACCTCGCCACGGACAGTTTCATTCGGACGCAGTGGCGCGTAAGCAGGTACAAATCGGATGCCTGGTAAAACGTATGGAGCAGCCTGACCCCGACTTTGTGCCACAGGCGGAACTCTACCGCTGAGGCTCCGAGCCCTGGCCGTGCTGTATGGGTGGGCGTCGTCGACCGGCCAGCTTGAACCTGCCAGTGCCACCTGAGGGTAGTAGGAGGGGGGTAAAGGAGAGGGCAGGGAGTCAAGTGCGGTCTGAGGGTGGCTAGAGTCACCATGCAAAAACAGTAATGATGTGGGGTGCTCATGCTGTCCTTGCAACGGATTATGCTGTAACACGTTGTCAGACTGAGCATGTTGTATTTAGGTTGGAAGACACACATCGGGAGGCCAGAATGATGTCGGGTCAGACAAGGGTTCAGAGAATGCATGAGGTTCCGTGGATGACATCGCAGACGAGCCATGTTGATTGGACGGTCCTGATGGATTCACCACTACAATCTCATTCTGGAGACCATGGCGAAGAAATGGATCGTCTAGGGCAGTCGGGTCAATTGGCCGTTCGACCGCACAATTAACCTGACTTGAGTCAGGTCGTAGACACGGATTAAGGTCACCACGTGGTCTTGGAAGAGACTGTCAGAGGACGTCAATAAGGTGCCGCTGCAGCAGAACGGACTCAAAAGAACGTACGCGAGGGTTGGTCAATGCGGTACGACGACTGCCGCGGCCAGACATACTGAGAATTTCGCTGACTTGGAGGAGGTAATTAGAGGGCACGCTCCAAGTCCATACCTATATCTATCTGATCGACGCATATCCACGCCATGGAACATTAACGCTTAGAATAGGGCTGTCTGGGGGTCCATATGTTCAATACACGTTCAAGGGTAAAATATACATGTACGTTTGGACAGTAAGAAGCATGAACGCGGAGGTAAAGAAACTACAGATTAATGAATCAGTGAAATTCGTCCACATAGTGGATTACGCTTACGGAGGAAGAACTTCAATCGGTTGCCTCAATTCGCGATTGGGTTACACGAGCGCATCACTCATGTCCTCTGCAGCTTTGCCAGCCTCATGGTCACTATCGTAAGAGTCAACGTCCAATCCACGGGCCCTGGCGTTCTCTACCACATCAGCAAACTGACCCTTTTAATTAGCCGAGTCGACAGACTTTTGCCAGCCACTAGACCTGTCCAGTCTGTCCCAGCCTGTGATTAAATAATTCTCCCTGTCCAATCTGTCAAGCTGCCATAAGAATACTGACACAACTTAAAACACAATGTTACTACTAGTAGTAGCAATATACTAATACCGTGACGGCCGTCATGGCAGCACTCGCAACTCTGAGTCACACTGGCAGTCGGAACAAACGAACAATCTCACCATGGCACATTACTCAAGAAGTGTCAAATTTCGCGTCAACTTCAAGTCCAGACCGTCACGGTCACGGTGATGGGCTACCGCTACAATGTGGTGATACGGTTGCGTGATGTACTAGTAGTGGTAATAGTATCAACTCACTTGAAACGCACGTTGCAGTACTCCGAGTCGGTACGTACTTCCCCCAACCCACTTGGGCTCTGACGTGCGGACACGCACTGCTATTAGTAGTCACGTTCGAATGGCACCGTTGGCACGTCACCGGCTCCAATGGGGTCATAAAATACTCGGTGGCCATAGTACTAGATTCCTGGGGCACATAGTTGAAGAGGGATACCGTCAGCATAGAGGTAGTTTACTACCACTAATCTAGTGTTACATCGAACATAGTAGATTTCAAGGGAACACGACCACCTCCGCGATCATCTTGGGAGTCAACATCGTCACAGGGATTCAGTGAAGTATTTACTTTAGAAATTACAAAAAAGTCAGTAAGATTAGCCTCGAATACATACCACAATCTACGCACCATCGACATTCGACTCGTATAGGGTATAATCTTCACGCATCGCATACTCTGATGCGACTGGTATGCCACTCCTGCGAATCACGAATCGAACAGATCCAATGAGGCGATCTGCTGAACGCAGATCTTCTTGAGCCTTTTCTAACAAAACACGGTTGTACTGGAGAGCGAGCGTGTTGCGGTGGACGATTTGGAGTGCAAGATTTCGTCGCGTGAGATGTAATTGGCGGTCGGCACGGGCAACCTCTAAGAGAAGATAAGCTTCGGTCGTGTCCCTTGGGATAGGGATGACGGCTTCCGCGTCTGTGTCTTGCGACTATCGAGGGTGGTTAGTCCGAGTTTAAGTATAGGTACGGTACGTTCAATGCGAGTGAATTGAACCTACCTGCCAGCCAGATCCGCTCCCGGTGGTCAGTACATCCTGGGCCTCACTTGTTGGCGGTTCGGAGTAGCAGTCATGGGTTGAATTACGGCGTGCTGGGGAAATACGCTGGGAAGGGCGATCTTGGGATTGAGCCAGATATGGAGCGATCGTATGTGGGTGTAGACATGCGAATGGGGTCAAGTGAAAAACGTCGTCGGCTCCGCGTCCTGGCGCACCAGTGCTGCTAGTACTGGCAATAGATTCCTGTTGCTGCGGAGTCATCGTGTTTTGCTTGCAATGTGACGTCGTGAGGGCAACTCACAGAAACTCGGTTAAGCTCGGAGTTAGTTCGGCTGCGTCAGAGCGTTCTTACAACTTGAAGGCCAAGCAGGATTATTAAGTACTCAAAAGTTATGTACGTAAAGCACGTTGGTTAGCTTGTATACTAGAATACAGAGACGAATCGAATACTGGCGTAAAACGTAGCCTGTATACAGCACAAAAACGTCCCCTCGGCGAGAGAAAGGCCGCAAATCAGTGTCACCCCATTCTGCATGGAGGAACTATCAGTCTTAGATTCCAAATGGCCTCTGAGCACTCACGTAGCGTTATTGGAGCGGAGCGTGGCGCAGATCGGATGGTGTCGTAACGAGAAATGGCGTGCGTGATCTGTATCGCCGAGCACGTCCGAGACGACGTGAACGAGAACGTCTGTGGGATGCTGCTCACCGCAGTCGCTCGTCAGCTGAACTAGGAATGAAGGAAGCTTACAATATACTGGCGACGATGCACTGTGCGTTGATGATCACGAGGTTGACCACAGCGACATTGCCCCGATACAGCTCGACATCCAGTAGCATTCAAGGGATATATATATAACGGGTTGACGAATGGCAGTGACGCAGTTGCACGGTGACGCGAGCTGGGAGGACGAAATATCGAGTCCTGTGTTACACGCATCGGAAGCAGGTCTGGCGTGTTGAAAGAGATCGGTGCCACCGGCAGCGTGATGATCACATAGCTAAGTTGCCAGTGGGTCCCCTTAGCGTCGTGAGTAGTCGTTTCGACTGGTCTCTTGCGACCCATGCAAAGTTCGACAAATGATGTAGTACCTACCTCGCGGGGCCTCACCAAATGGGCTTGAAGTTGTTGAAGGATCGGCGCACGTGCAGGATACCTGATTGTATATAATGAGCGAGATTGGAGAGAACGGGCTGGGACAACAAGTAGTCAGTAGTTCTGCGGGTTATTCAAGTTGACACAATCACGAATACCGTTGCGCTCGTAAGGAAGACAACCCTCTGCCTCTTTTTTTGATTTACCCACGAACCATCGGGTCTCCACCAATTCCGCATATGTCTATCTTGGTCCATGGAAGATTCGTATCCTCAGTGATGGACAAGCTGGTACCAGTTCAATAAGCAAGGCTGGCGAAGTGAATGTGATCACATCGAACCGCCCCACAAAGTAGACTTGGTCGTCACTCTGTGACAGTCTCGTCTCAGTGGATCAGACGCCGTCCATATGGATGTCGACGCGGCGGATGCACTTGTGAGCATCGTAGCGTGCACGGAGTCGTATGCGGAAACCTGGCGCATTGACGTCGCCGAGACAGCGGAGTGGTGCAGACGCGCCAAAGAAAAAACGGAACAGGCAAGCGTCGAGGTAGTTCTTGGAGGGGCAACCGAGGACGTTAGAGTCGCTTTGATGGGGAGAGAAAGGGGAGGATGACGGACACGAAGAAGTGGGGTCGTCAAGACGTTGGGGACAACTTTCTCGAGTATTTCGAGGGGGAAGGGGGAATCGAAGGATGGGAGAAAACATGAGAAGGAGTGGACGGGGTACAGTGTGGAAAGGGAGGTGGACGCATTTGATGTGTTAAGTCAGTTTTGGTAAATGCTACGAGTATGAAACCGAGTTCGCTGCTGATAGACCCCACCCGAGATGGTACGGTACGACCCATGACGATGAGGACGAGAATGAGGCCAATCTGCAGAGATAGAATACGGCCTGGGGACGGCACACAAGGTGAAACTACTGCGGAGAGAACGGGGAAGGATGTGGATGTGGAAAAGCGTATCGGGGCCATGATGGTATCGTAGACGCTGCTGATTATTGAATGAGGAAGAAGGGGTGATGGGTCAAGCTTTCAAGCATCGACGAAAGATAGCGGTGCGGGGGGGACGATCATATGACGACCTGTTGAGTACGTGTGTAGTAAGACGACAAGATTTGCGACTCAGATATTGTGCGTGTGATTCGGATAAACATAGCACATACCTCCAAAACCTCTACATTCCTCAGACTGCTATGCACACACGCAGGTCGACGTTTTGGATTGAATGCCAGCGGGATTCACGGCGAGTTGGTAAGTCTCATTGGACTCGGATATGAGACTAATCTGAGCGCAGAGGGAAACACTGTGAGTTTCAAAAACAGTCAGTGTCAGCAACGACCTGTACGACGTACCTGGTCCCAGTCGTTCGTTGAAAACGTCCGGCAGCTGAGAGTCGCAGTAAGTGCTTGGCTTGCGGTAAATACTAACAAATTTTCACTACGCGACATAAACTTCGGCGAAACTTTGTCAATTATAATTAAGACTTGAGTCACTCTTTTCTTCGATTTGTTTTTCCTAACTCATGCCCAGAGCCAAAAATAATCGCAAAAACCTTAGGAACATAAGTTGCCCTCGGTGTGGCAAGAAGTTTCAATCGGAAACTAATGTTCTACAGCACATGAATCAGCCAATGGGTTCATGCGGCGGTGGACCCAGCTCGCATCCCCTCCACCAGACGCACTTCAATTCTAACGCTCAATCTATTCCCCAAGTTTTTAATGACACCTCTCATTCGGAGCCGCTACCTAATCAGACCTCGACCAGCAATACACATCACTTCCGTTCACCAAGTATCGACTCCCGAGTCCTGCCTTCTAATCCCGATCGCGACGATGTCGAGCAACCGTCTGATCTTGATGAGCCGGATTCCCGATCTGATATGGACATAGACGAGTGGGTTGATGTGGACCCCGAGGTTCCGTCTGGCAAGTTTGTGGAGATGTATGAAGGGTGCAGCGAGGCATTCCCTGGGGGTAAGACGTTCATGGATGAATTCAGGGAGGATAAGTATGCCGCTGAACGGCAGGAGAACTTATACTTTCCGTTCGCCTCTCGAGAAGAATGGCAACTCGCATCTTGGCTCCTCCGTTCGCGCCTCAGCTTGTCCGCAATTGACTCTTTGCTTTCTCTGGACATCGTACGTGGGCTCTAGAAATCCTTTTTTCTTTCGTTTTACTGAGATTTCAGATGAAACGCGTGCCTCTCTCGTTTCGGAGTGGGAAGCAACTACGAGCCCGCGCGGAGGCTCTGCCTTCGGGACCTGCTTGGTACTGTGAGGCCATAAAGCCCGAGGGACGGACTAAGAACGCCGTCCGCATCTTCTATCGCAAACCCCTCGAGTGTCTCCAGATGCTCCTTACTCATCCATTACTCGCTCCCCACGTGTCCTTTGTTCCTAGGAAAGTCTGGACCTCCTCTGCAAAAGTATGCCGTATCTACGAGGACTGGATGAGCAGCGATGACGCATGGAATATGCAAGTGAGTTCTTGACACTTTCTGTAAATTGGTACTAAGTCTTGTAGGAGAAGATCCCACTCGGGAGTACACTCCTTGGGGTAGTCCTTTCCTCAGATAAAACTAACATTTCGGTTATGACCGGCAACCGTATGGCGCACCCGGTGCTCATTAGCCTTGCGAACATTGACCCGGCAATTCGCAGCAAGACTTCACTCCACGGATATATGCTGCTTGCACTTCTCCCTATCGCCAAATTCGTTCATAAAAATACCCGCGTACGCAGCCTACTGCAAGACCGTCTGTTTCACAGAGCACTGGACTTGATTCTGCAACCTCTGAAGACTGCCGCTACGGTAGGGGTAATGATGAACGACCCAGTTGGTAACTTAAGATATTGCTACACGCCACTCGCGGGCTGGATCGCCGACACTCCCGAACAATCTCTTCTCGCAGGCACAGGTCCAAAAGTGTCTCCGGTCACCATGGCAAAGGCAAAAAGTTTTGGTGATTCCCACCGACATCCTCTCCGCACGAGTTCAGACACACTCGTTGCCATCCGAATTGTGAAAGCTCAGCAGGACCCACCCGACTACAAAGTGTTTCTCAAGGAAATCAAGGCACTGGGGCTAAACGGTGTCCTGGAACCGTTCTGGAAGGAATGGCCGCTTTCCGGACCCACCTCCTTTCTCCACACGGAGCCCCTTCACCACTTCCACCGCTTCTGTTGGGACCACGACTGTCAATGGTGCATCGCCGTCGTCGGAGCGGAGGAGGTTGATTTCCGATTTTCATTAGTTCAAACCACTGTTGGCTACTGGGCATTTGAAGATGGAATTTCAAGGCTCAAGCAGGTCACTGGTCGCGACCATCGGGCCGTTCAACGCTACTTAATCGGCGTTATTGCCGGTGCAGTCTCCAGTCGCTTTCTTACTGCCGTTCGGGCACTTACGGATTTTCGTTACCTCGCACAAGCGCCGTCGTTCAATGATGATACGATCCTCAAAGTCTCAAGGGCGCTTCAAGAGTTTCATGATCACAAGGATGCCATCGTGCTTGCTGGAGGGCGGAAGGACAACTGGGAAATACCGAAGTTAGAGTTACTTCAAGGTGTTGTCCCGGATATTCGTCGTGCTGGTCCTGTCATGCAGTGGTCCGCAGATCCTACCGAGCACGCACATGTCCAGGAGATCAAGATCCCCGCCCGTGCTGGGAATAATCAAGACTACTACAGTCAAATCGCGCGCTATCTCGACCGATCGGAGAAATGTCTGCTCTTCGACATCGCCACGTTCATCCAGAACAAAACCACGGGCGAACCTAACGAGGACGATGATGGAGATCTCGACGAGAACAATGAGCATGAGTCGCACCCGGAAGACGTATGCCTTTCCGATCACCTGGGTATTGCCACCCTTGCTCCAGTCAATTACTTCGCGAAAGCTGACGCACTCTCTCGCGGATGTTTTCCAAATTCCCCCAAACCTCATCGTACGTTCTCCACCTCCACCACTGCCTTCCACCTCGCTTTGAAGCCCTCGTTGCGAATGAGCATTGAGGAGGCCGCTAACACCTTCAATATCCCCGATCTTCGGGATGCTTTATCCGAATTCCTACTTCGCGTCGAGAGGTCGTCACCTCATAATGTCTCGGGAGTCAGAAACCGCACAATGCGACACGATCTCCCATTCGATCGTCTACAGATCTGGTATAAAGTTCGAATACAACAGATGCTCTACCACAGCCAGACCCCGGGTGCTCCACAGACATTAAGAGCGATCCCTCCTTCTCCTGATAACACTCATGGTTTGTATGATGCAGTCATTGCCAACGCAACGCCAGAAAGTTCTTGGCCGAAACGAGGTCTAGATGGTGAGCAAAACTCGATCATATAACGTGAAATCAGTTAACTATTATGCTTTTAGGTCATTCTGTGGTCCAGTTGCGAATGATATTTCGCCCCCTCCAATCGGACCACATGCTTGCCTATGTACAGCGGTTCGACGTCGTTCCCCAACGCGGACGTTCTACGCATCCCGCGGCCGGTATGCATCTGCTTCGACGTGCGGTCCGATCAGACAGTACTCGGATTGGAGACGTCATACCCATCACACTGATTCGGTCGCCCGCTCACTTAATCCCTAACTTCGGTAGTGCTGCCCACAATCGTCTGACGCGTCAGAACAGCTATGAAGTGTCGTCGGAATTTTGGTTAAATAAATTTTGGTCGAAGGAGCTATACTATTCATTATCATTATAGTCTTTAGGGTACTTCCAAGTATAATCAAGTTGATCTTGATATCATCAATCTATCTGACGACGGTTTGCAGTTAATACGTCACTCAACGTCACCAGACAGTGACTTGAATCCATCATTGATTACTATCGATCGGTCCCTGGAACGTGCGGCCATATTACTCAGCCTCTAATTTCGTCTTCGAAATCGCTCTATCTGCTAGCTTGTATATCCCCCCTACCAATCTGTGTTCACGACATGGACTCCGAAGCGCTGGCCTCGGAGGCCGTATCACAACCAAGTTTGACGGTGCGTCTTTCTTCCTAAATCGGTTCATGTCATAACAAATTTATAGCCCGCTATGCGTCGTGTACGAGTACATGCAACGCCCCGCAACGCCGCCCAAGTAGGTCCCTTTGTTTGCGTCCGACGTGCCATTATACTCACAGGGAGGACACAGCTTGCAACCATTCCTTTGGAGTATAGAGGAAAGACCGACGGCCTCCGTGAAAACATGGATCATTTAGTCGAAAATGATACCAAAGAATTTTGTTGGCGCCTTAGCAAGTCCGAAAGTCGAGAAATCTTGGAATCATTGTTCCCCGACTCGGTCCTGTTTCAATCAAAACACTCAAGTCTGAACATGTTGAATGTTTTACAGCGCTTACGAGACAAAGACAAGAAACTCTATGGAGCGACGGGGGAAGGAGTAGAACGGTGGTCCCATTACCCAAAAATAACAGCAACCCGGGATGATGCTGCAACGTCTACGACGAGGGCTCCAACGGGGGATACCGCGGAAGCGTCTATGGCAAAGTTTCTGAACAAAGTTCTCGAGGCAGTTGAAGGAATTATAGGCGAGAGGACAAACAGGTTAGTTGGTTCACTTAGTATCGGTATTTGAGTCTATGAAAAGATTAATGTCCAGTATTTAGGAGATGGCATCCTCACGGATCCACAAATCCATTCAAGGGATCTTTTCTCCAGCGAAAGCCGGACTTGGTCCTCAGTCCGGATGGCGCCGAATTGGACTGGAGAGACGTCCTTGTTTTCGGGGAAATGAAGAACGCGAACCGTTCCGAAACATCGAAGGCCTCTTTCACCGAGGTCGCTGGCAAAACGTCTGTACTCTTATACGCACAAGACGGAAGGCACGCTGCCCCATCGCTGCGAATACTTGGGTCCAGCGTCAGTTTGACGTTTTTTGATCGAGGAGGTTCACTCGAGACCTACCCAATAGACGTTCACGCTGACCCAGAAATATTCCTACGCATCGTCGTAGGTCTCGCAAAAGCCTCATTTTCTCAGCTAGGGTTCGATGTCTCACTGCTTGACGAAACCGGGAGTAAACGCGTACTGGTCGCATGGAAGGGTGGAGGGGACGTAACAGAGGTAACGATCGACAGTCTGCTCTTCATTTCAGATATCATGCACGGACGGAGAACAACCGTGTGGCGGGGCTCGATGGATGACCCGGACAACGATTCACACTCACGCGACCATCGATGGCCTCGGACTCGGAGAGGCGTTGTCATCAAAGACTCTTGGATCGACCCCCTGCGAAAATACACGGAGGGTACAATTCTCAAGCTGTTAAATGCTGCAGGTGTCGCGGGTGTTCCAACACTCCTACATGAGGAGCAGGTCCAAGGGCCCCATCCAACTCAACCAGGCGTCCTCTGCAATCATTCAACTCATCTTCTACGATCCCTCCTTTCCGAGGCTAGTCGCAGTGCACACCATCGTCGGTATCAATTACGTGTCCTTTCCCGTCTCATTTCCACACCCGTCGGAGTCGAGGTGTTGAAGTTCGATTCGCTTGCTGAACTCTTGATCGCGTTTATTGATTATATCTTGGGTAATGTCAATTTCTCTATCTACTGGTTTCGCTCACCGTTTACTTGTCATCCAGCTCATAGGGACGCACTCAAGAAAGCAAGCATCTTACACCGAGATATTAGTTTATTTAACCTTCTACTTGTCCTTTCGGCCGAATCAGAGGAGCGTTTGGAATTTCTTGACAGCCTCCCGAAAGATACCCAAGATCTCCTCCGTCGAAAGATAGACAAATTTGTCACTCATCGCGGCCTCCTTGGCGATTGGGGCTATGCGGTTCCGATCAATGCCCCAACCTCTCAGCCCGCTACTGGGCTCGCCACCCATGATCTGGATTCTGATCCGTTCGAAAACGATGCCCCCCTTACTTCCTTGAAATACGGCGAGGATGTTGTCCCGACCGTGAAATTATCACACAGCGGGCAGGAGCAGGACATTCGATATACTTCGGTATCTCAACTGGGTCGGGATCATAATATCAAGCTAGGTATGGCGGGAGATCCGCTTGACTCTGGTTGGCCAACGGTGGATACAAATCCATTATACCGTACGGTAAGTCATTCCCTTGTTCCTTATAGCTCCTTGTCCGAACCTTTTACCCTAGGGGACTTGGTCATGGATGGCGGTAGAGCTAGTAGCCGCGGGCCCCGGAAAACCCGTCATCCATAGACCTGTCCATGACCTGGAGTCGATGTTCTACGTGCTGGTTGGCATATGCGTACTCTTAGAGCGACCCCACAACGTCAAAGGCGAGGAGAACTTGAAATGTTTCGACACATTTTTCAACTCATTTGAGCCGAGCACTAGAAAAACATCGACCATTCAATCCGACTTTGGATGGGGTTCCGACATACTTCCAAATATCTCCCCATACTTCCGACCGTTGATTCCACTTCTCAACAAGCTTCGCGCGAAAATGATCCTACCGATGGATTTCGTCGACGGTCGATTCCTCATGAGGGGGGATGAAATTACCCATGACATTATGGTTGATGCCCTTCTAGAGGCATTGTGTGCATTAGACGACGACGGTTGGACTCAAGTCATGCCACCCCCTGAACCAAGCAACGAACAGCTTGAAAGAACCTTTGTTTGGGTGGAAAACTCTACCAACCTGCCCAGCGACTCCGACTCGAATTCTGGGTTTGTCTGGCTTCCCTCGCGTGTGTTGCGCCGTCCCCCTCTCCGTGCTATCTCCGGCTCTGGTTTTTCAAACCATTCTACCTCAGTTCAATCGTCTGCCTCTGCAGGTTCCAATCGACGACCTCTCTCTACCGCTGAGCCTGATCCTCCTCCAAATGCGAAACGTCTGCGGACAACCCTTGCCCCTCCCGGTCGCGATTGGTACTCCTATACTAACTAAATCATCACGCAGCCTACTGTGTATTCGTGATTTGTCTCAGCAGCAGGACTCTGAGTCGAAGATGGTGAGGTATCGTGATTGGGCTCTTTTTTGTGTTGTTTCTTCGAAATTCCAGAGCCTTGTTGTGCAGCTGAGCTCCGTTCAACTTGTTTCAATTCTTGTACCCTTCATGTTTCCTTTATCGGTAATGACAAAGTGCACATGTTTCACGCGTGTAATTAACGTTTGCCGAGTACAAAATGTTGCTACGAAGCGAGATAAATCTTCTCAGTTTTTCCTCCTCTACTTTCAAGTTCTCGGTTCACCATGCCTCCCAAGCGGAGGATAATCTACGAGGATGAATCGGACTCGGATGGCGGCCCCAAGCGACCGAAGGCGCACGAGCTTGACTTGGATGGTACATGACTTTTCCACTTCGTTTGTCTGCTAATAATATATTCTACAAAGATGTGGCATCCCAGGTCAGACGGTCCTCGCGAAATGGACGAGGTAGTGGCGGTAGGATAGCTCAAATGCGGAATCTCGAAGAGCTACAATTCGCGTCTACGGTTCCCAAGTCCAAACACCTTGCGTACCTGGAAGTTGCGACCAGAGGCCAAGAGGTGAACCCAATGGCACCAACTTCAGGCCCTCCGCCTTCCGAAACAGGGACATCAAGACCACAACCACAACCTCGTCTCAAGACCAAGTATCGTCACACGGAGTCGACTCAGTCAAGTGCTCACCCCGGGGGATCTGTTCAACCATTGTTCGCTCTAGCGGCCCCGGGTGGCCAGTTTGGCTTTAAGCTTCCAAGTACTCAGTTTGAGTCTTCGGTTCCCTCTTCGGGCGTGCAGGGTCTGTCCGGCCAGTCCGTCGCTCCCTCATCCCGTGCCAGCTCCGTCTTTTCT
Source organism: Tylopilus cf. pernanus (assembly GCA_038090575.1). Lineage (NCBI taxonomy): Eukaryota > Fungi > Basidiomycota > Agaricomycetes > Boletales > Boletaceae > Tylopilus > Tylopilus cf. pernanus. The sequence goes on along the minus strand of JBBPMZ010000507.1, from coordinate 673 downwards.
GAGGGCCTTTCTCATGCTTCCACCCCTCCGACATCTCGCGCGACTTCCGTCTGTTCCTCGGCTCGAAGTGGACTGGCAAACGTACCAAGTGGCCATTCCTCTCATCTTAGATTGTTAGCTCTTGGTTCTCAGTCTGGGATGGAGGCCCCTGCTCGAGTGTCTCGCGTGGAGGGCGTTGCTTGCGGTTTTCAAGAGTCGTCTCAAGTTCAGTGCGTCCGCTTCACTCAGCATCAGAATGCCTCAGTCACTGGGGTAGCCGGTATACGTACGTTCTTGTCCTCACGAACCGCTGATACTCAATCCGGTTTGCAGGAGAGTACGAGAGTACGTCAGCAACTCAAGCCCTTCCAACGTCGTTACCTGAGAGTGCAGCTACGCTATTTGACGAACCACTTGACGAATCGGAGCTGGGCTCGCCGGCTCCATCTCGCATCGGACTGCGCCAGCCTGTACCCGCTCATACATTACCGACGACTGGCTCGCAGAACAACCATGTATCCGACCATCATCACCGTAATGATCTTGAGATTGATGAAGTGGCGCCGACATCAGGAAAATGGGGAAGAAATGATATTCCCAGGTGACAATGACAAAGTGATGTAAATAAGAAATATGATGATAAAGCCTTGTTATCACCTATATTCAGTGACATATTTTTTGAAAGAATGATGCT
>JBBPMZ010000506.1:0-13019 GCA_038090575.1 Tylopilus cf. pernanus | reverse complement strand
ATCGCCATGTTCCCCGCGACTGTGAGAAGGTCGGGTGCAAATCCATTTCTTCTGTAGACACCAGTGACGCTTTTGAAGTCGTATCACCGCCGGCTCCTCTTTACTTCGCTTCGGTGCCGAAATTCTGAAGCCAAGGTTACATACCATCGACTGCACACATCCTGCCGTTTTTCATATAGGTCTCACGACGGAACATTGCTGTCAAACGTATGAGCGAGATCTTTCCCGACGCGACTCTGTTCCTGGTCCAAGTAACAGCTTTAGGATACTCAAGACCTGTTCAAGGAAACTTTCAATTGGAAATTAAATGCATATGTGCAAGCGGAACGCCGCCGCCGCACCGTTCAGGGCCCTTTCCCTGCATGGTGCACAATCGAAGCCTGGATTCTCGCTGCTCCTCACCGAGGTATCCACTTCACGATCTGTTTGTATTCAATCGAGTGTCGCACGGAAGGCGGCTGCCTTAACCACCATCTCATGCCGGTGCCAGGTTCGTGACTATTTTTTGTTCTGAAATAGTACAAGGGCGGTCATGGGGGCCCCTTAAGCTCAAGTTCCAATCGTGGTTCCTCGATTGCCAGCCTTCTGTAAAGTGAATTGCGCGATAAATTTATATTGTATGGTAGTTTCTATAGTAATATAGTATACCTTGTCTTTCGAATTTTACCCGGTTTCTTCACTAATCCCTTGTTTCTGTGATGATCATATCCGCAACAGTAATTGTTAAACAGACCTGCGTCGATTCGAGACGATAAGGTTATAATCGCTGACAGCGCTTGATGCACTACTTACGGTTGGTCCCTGACTCGCACGCAGCTCCATACTTCAAGGAGGGAGTATACTCGGGTCACCGGCGCCGTATATTGAGGGGTAGTATGGAGAGAAATCTGCCACGAGAGTGCCGGTAAGATATTTTCACGGGGAATTACACGCGCGCCGCCAATCTACGATGCATCATGATATAGGTGCCTTGGGAAGCCTGAGGCCGATCAGGGCATGCTCTTATGGCCACGTCGTGCTGTGATGTTTTCGCGGCGCACACGGACGAAAGGACCGTTTCCAAGGATCGGGTTTAGAATCGCGGATACCGTTACCAGGGTGTGGCTTTGCGCGATTTGATTCATTGCAACTTCTTGAAGAAGGCGGCGACAACTTTAAAAATACGTGGCCCGTTTGACCCACACTGTACTCCATAGCCTTGTCTCTTCGCAGGTGTCACTTGGCATCGCGTATTTAATTCGGAGGGGGAACCCGAGCCAACTCGGAGCCAAGGTATAAATGCTTGTGATTGGCAATCCATGCATGACGATCCACCTGCAACCTTCGATTTCCTTGGATTGGCACGCTACATCTCCCATGCGAAAGATGCATTCCCTCTGGCGGACCCGCGACCTTGTGTACCATGTCGATACCCTCTTCCTCTTTACCAAGGCAGATATCAGGACGGCACTCATACCGCAGGTGTGTAGTGATCGATACATCGAGGTACACCCTAACTCTACCAAACAGACTGTCTTTGCCCTGGCCGTCGCGCCCGTGTATCATCCTTCACGAATCCTCCATGTCGTTGCATGGATATGGCTTCACTTGCTAACATGTAACGTCGCAAATCAAATCAAAGCACCGGACGAAGATAAAATCAACAAACCTTTTCGCCCCCTTCCCTCCGGCAGAATCACCGAAAGTCAAGCTAGGATACTTCGCTGGATCCTGGTTCCCGTCTGTCTGGCAGTCTCTCTGGCCTACAGTGCCGAGCTCCTTTTCACCAGCCTAAAGCTCCAGGTTCTCACCGTGTTGTACAGCGAGCTCCGTGGTGACGAGTGGTTCCTTTTGAAAAATGCCCTCACTGCAGTCATGTACGGCTGTGCTGGTTTTGGCGGGGCTCTTCTAGCAGGTAGGCGTCCCACTCACCACGGTTCCTTCAATCGTCGGCAGTCGGTGATCGCTTACGAATGCATCACTCGCCAGGATGTGATCGGTCACACGTCCCCAAGACGGCACAACTCGCCGTCCAGCTGAGCACGGCGGTATTTGCATCGACGTTGCATGCGCAAGATTTTAAAGACGTCTCGGGGGATCGGCTGACGGGGAGACGCACGCTTCCCATACTGTGCCCTTTCGTTTCCAGGGTATCCGTGGCGCTTTGCATACCCCTTTGGTCGATCTGCCTTAGCCACGTGTGGCATCTGGACACACTCAGTGCCACGGTGTTCTTCGCATATTCCAGCTATACTGGCATTCGTTTCTTGATTTACCAGTCTGTCGAAGACGATAAGCGATCTTGCCGGTACTACAGCGTGAGTATACAAAATATAATCACGTACCGTGCCTATGATCTCACTGACACGTTCGCGAGCCAGTTTTGGCTTAGCATCCACCACATCCTTCCTGCCTACTCGCGCATCTGCATGGCGACCACCTTCTGGTTCCTCACATCATCCCCGTGGCTTCGTCGTTTCTAAAATTTCTGCGTTCATCACGGACTTTGGATGATGCACCGTGGCCACATTACATCACTATCTCACGTGAGGGGTACTTGCCTTGATTATAGTATCACGGGACACAAAGTATCCATTTCCATAGTCAGAAGGTACATAGAACCGTCGAGACCACTCGGTTAACCCATGACAAATTGGTTCCACGTGTTGCCCCAATTACTCACGTATAAGACTCTTGCCTGAGACTTTGCTTCGTGTGTAAAACCAAACGTGCGTTAGGGACTCCACATCCGTACCATCTGATTGATCAACTGCGTTCTACTTTTGTCTTGGTTTATGGAGCGGAGCTAACCTGAGAGTCCGAGGGCGGCGAATATAGTCTATGCACGTTTTTGATCCGAGAATCAGAGCCAGCGGTTCAATTATGAACACTCCGCACGATGCCCATCGCCCACGTGCGATCACCACGGCCAATAACTTTTTCCGCGAAAAACTCGCCCAATATGTCCTTGAGCTGAGCAACCACCTTGATATCTTCCTCTCGCGTCCGGTCCAACGATTCCGGCATATCGGCCATCGGTGACAATGTCTGCAACGCGATCTAGTCGGGTAAGGACACATATAGACATCATGCGTCAGTGTACTCGGCAATCAGAGCAAGCAGAACGCGAGAGCACGCACTATGACTGCGTCCGTGACACCATCGACCCCCTCTCCGTCAGATGCCTTTGCACATTCCTCGCCCACTACGCGTGCACCACCGCCTTCGAGCACGCCTTTTCGTACAGCTTCTTTACCGATACCGACAAGTCCACGAATCGCACCTTCCCTAGTGCCGAGTGGTTTGGGCACTCCGCGGGGTTCCGAGCCCGACGGGTTGTGCGCGATCGCAAGCGATTCGAAGCCGTTAATGACGACTGAGGTGGGAGCGGACGTGGATGATGAGCCATCACCACCCAGGAGGGCAACAAGGAGGGTTTTCATGATACGTGGTGAGAGTGAGGGGTACGTCGTCGAGTGTTGTGTTAGTAACCGGCCGAGGGTTTGAGCTGTTGCTGTGCGGAGGTGGGTTGCATGGGATCGTGGTAGGTGGGAATGGAGGAGGGTGGATAGAATAGAAGGCAGGATTTGGTGTAGCTGGAAGAGTGGATCACAGTCAGCATCGAAGGACAACGCGAAATAGATGTAGTGTAGACGCACATACGGCTCGATAAACAAAGTTTTATTTTCAAGGATGGCACCCACGACGTCAAGCAATACTTCAAGTGTCTTACCACTGATTCACTCTCTCCTTCCTTGAGCGCGTTGACCACACCATCCCCAGCCCATCGCACTAGGTATGGCAAAAGTGTATGCAGACCTGCGTCCCCGCGAAGACTCGCAAGCGCAGCGGCGCGCTTAGTCGTATCCGATGCAGAGGATGATGACGGAAGTGGCGATACCGTGAGCCAAGTGTAATATAACTGTAGCTCCTTTGAGAGAACCTGCTTGGCCAGCTGATGTTGCTGCGTCTGTTGTGTCGTCGGAGCCAGCTGTCGCCCTTGTGCCGTTGACGACGTGGGGGCAGTGCTTGGCTGTGATGGTTTGCTCTCCCCGGTTGTAGGTGTTGGTTCCTCTCTCGGGATAGCTGGGGGACTTTCTGGCACGAGTGGTTGCACACATCTACGGCAAGCCAGTGCGCAGTCCAATTGACCCCCCGTGGTACCGTAATCTTTTCCTCTTTCAACACCATGTCAAAATCAATTTCCTCGTCCTCCACGAAATAGACCGTGCCTGCGGTAGCAAGATGTGGGAAGGGCAAGGCGCGGCGAAACGTACCAGGCGCATGTGGAGTGTGTCCGTACAACGGTTCGATGTTGAGAGTTCGCAAAGCAAGGTCAATGTCTGCGGTGGTAAGGACTGTTCGACGCGCGTGTCGCATATAGCGTGCTGCTTCCTAGTAGGGTTTTGTGCAGTAGTCAGTCAGAACAGTGACCAAGCTTTAATCAGTCAAGCGGAATAGCAAAACGCGCACCTCGATGACTTGATGTATTCGGTGCTCTACATCGCTCGCGAGCGCGGACGCCACCATGTCCGGGAGATTTGAGATACCTAGTGACTCGGCCACATCCTACGTAGTAGTAAGTTCAGTTGCAACCTCTTGGCTCAACGGGTTGGATGAGTGCGCACTTTGACGGAATCAGGCTTGTAGACGCCTGCAATGCTGGTGTGTCTGGGTCAACTTGGGTTTGGGTCCTAGTCTGCTCATGGCGGTAAGCGTCGGTTGTACTTTGTTTACACTTTTACTATTTAGTAGTGATGGACTACTAATTATAACAGGTTGTTCCACACGCACGTGATTTTCCTTACTCTTCTATGTTTCCTTCACCGTTTGCGCCAAGTCAAACAGGTCAACCTGCACCATTCCCCTCGGATTGAAGAGGTCAAGCGAAGTAGAGTGGACGGCCTCGTCACGCCCTTCATGATGGCATTGCTTCAGGACTCGAAATGGTATGTCTGACTTTTACTTGATAACCACTTATTCCACAGGCCCGCCCTCCATATTTCTTTCGCTCTCTAATCATTTTTCCCAAGTGTCGCACTAAATCTACGCTCAACCCTTCTATTATGTGTACGTACTCATGCCGTGCTCGTGCCCAGTGTCGGTCATATGGTTCTGCTCTCCTCAACTTTCGAGTCTTATTTGGGGATATCATGGTGAGCCTCCATTTTGACGCACGAGGCGACGCTGCTGATCGACACCTTGGATAGCCTACCTGGGACTCGGCGTTTACCAAGGACGTGGCGGCTGAAAAGGGATCACTGTAGGACAATCGGTGGGAGGTAATATTCATTCAAAGCCAATTGACCCTATCTGAGTGGTGGGGGAGAAAGCACCAGTCGTGCCTTCGCGCCAGAGCTAGTCGCTTGCGACAGTCGTATTAGGAGCCCAGGGTCATATGCATCAAGCTTTGAAAAATCCCTCTGGGATGGTGGGAGGGACTGATCTGGACGCGCTCATTTACTGGGGGCGGCAAACGATCAAATGCTGGGAGCACGCGATGTACAGCATCTTGCGACTGTGCGCAGCTGGAGGCGGTTGACGTGGGGGAGGGAAGGCGAATGAGTCGGATAAACAACAATAGAAAAAAGACTAAGGAATGAGTGATGGCCAGGAAAACGAGACAGATCACATTGATGACATTACAACTGTTTGTCTCAGCTGCAGAACTTGAAGTCATTGAAATAGTATTCGGAGTGCGGCCGTGCCTGGTATTACATAGTATTGACCCATGATATATTGATAAGTCGGTGAATGTTTGCAAACTTCGATCGTCTCAACTGACTCATTTCATCTGTACTGACTCGACATCCCTTGGTACCATTTGGATACTTTCCGTCCCCTCACCTTGCTCAGCACCTACGTTTCCCATCACTTCCGTGTTTCCCAACTGCCTCTGTGTTGTCCGCCACCTCGTTCTCCTCACGATTTGAGAATAAACCTGCAATATAGATGCGTTCGGAACCAAATAAAGTGAGAATGGACTTCGCGTTGACTAACACTTGAGCAGCTTAGCTGGGGGTCTGGGACTACATATCACCATCAGGGACGTAGTGGTCTCGGGCAGTCGGTGATCTTTATTATTGGCAAATGTTAACATTTCTCTGCTGGTGTAAATGAACCTACGAGCTTATCTGGATGGTCAGAGTGGACACATTCGTGACAGAAGGGACCTGATAGCAGCGTAGGTCGAACTTTGGAGAGGCCCTCTGGGTGACACTGACTTTCCCGTTTAAGAGACCGAAGGAATCAAAGGGGGATGCTAGGCAAAGCAGAAATATTACGCTACTTGAACTTGATTCCTTGCCCGTTCCCTTCCTGCTATGTACTTGTCGGTTGTCGAGTAGTTGCTCATCGCCATTTATTGTTTATTGTTTGTCGATTCCCAAAAACGATCGGGGCAAACAGTGGAAAATTAGGTTTGATTAGTTTCGAGCCATTATAGGAAATTCGGGTGAATTCGGGGAGCATGTTCCTATGTCACCAGACTTTGAGGTGAAGTTGTAACCGGATAGAAATCGGCAAGAACTTCAAATATTCACCAATTTTTTGTCAGTTTTTGTTCAATAGTTGGCTGAGCAGATTTTTGGCAGAAAGATACCATCTTCAACGATTATTTACCGGGTAAAATCCCAAGGCTGGCGTGTGGCTGTACAAATATACCTAATATAGTATGGCCCCTGCCTGTATGCATACCTGCTGCGGCGCTGGCTTGCGTGCCCCCACCCTATGCATCCACCGTCCCCCAGCTCCCAGTAGAGATCCTGTCTACTGCACCAGTGATGTATCAAGACCAGAAAGTACCGAGATGAGTGGTCAACGTGTTACCACTGGCCCAGGGCAAACCGCAAGGCCCAAGCCTGTCAACAGCAAGCGAAAGCGCGACCGGGATTTCGTGGATGTCTCTGTCAAACCCGAACGGTCGCTGCATTCGGGAGTTATAGGAGTAAGCAGATTCAGGAATCCTTTTTCGAAGAAAGCTGCAACCGGTGTGCCATCAGCCCAAATGCCTACTACGAACAACACTGTTGCGCACCTGGTTGCTTCCAATGCAATCTTTCTACACCCTCCTCCGGTCATACGATCCCGAGCGACACAAAGAGCGAGCATCTGAACCTGCAAGTGACTCCGGACCGACTGTTTCCCTTGTACCTGGGCCTGGAATGCGTCATGGAATGACTACAATCAATCCGAACATCGATCCTGCAATATACAGCTTGGATGAACTTGTCCGTGCTGGTAACGTAACGCAGACTCACGAGAAGGAATCCAACACGACGCTGCCAACATCCGAGATGAGTCCACTCATCGCTGCAGCAACAAGCCGTTTCTCGCTTGTTTCAAAGCCTGCTGCTGCACCCGAGCCACCTGCTTCAAACGCCATCTCTGCGACGAACGGAGTCAATGTGCAGCCTACCTCGAATGCAAGGCCAATCGCCATACCTAGATGGTTAATGGAGACCATCGCTCGCCTTGAAACGCAGACCCACCAGCTACAGGAGGAGCTTCGTGATACTCGCGATGAGCCCATGTTCCTGGGAGAAGGAAAATGTGCTGGAGAGTACGTTCGGGTGGGACATACGGTACTAGTTTTGCTGGTGTGCATTTGGTGGAACCATCGGGTGGATATCAACGTCATCCTGAGTGTCTGAGTGGTCAAAATTTGGCCCCAGGGATGCGATGAGGTCATTAAAGTACGCAGCCTCGTCGTTTTCTTCAGCCTGGGCTGGCTCATCCAGCCTGGCCAGTTGATCATCCGCAAGTCCGATATCGTCATCATCTGCTCCATTTCCGTCAATATGGGGTCCAAGGTGACGGAATAACTCGCCATCATCGTCTGAGTTGAACTCATCATCACGATCCTATGAAAAATCTATCTAGTTAGCGAAAGAATAGACTTGGACATACAGTAAAGGCGGATAGGAGATGCATCTGAGTGTTCATACAATGCTAGATTGTCGTCGGGAAAGAAGTCTAAATCTTGCATTTCCTGCTCAAACAGGATCCGGATCAGGGGCTGGCGTAGCATGTCTAATCCCTGCTTGATGATGCACTCGGGTGGCTGCCCGCCGCTGATCTTCTTGCTGGTGTCGTGCTACGGTTTGGCCGGTCTGCAGCTTCCGTCCAGTGCCGTTCGGGTCGTTCTTGCACCAGAAAGACTCGCATGAGCACTAGACATACTGATGAGGAGCCCTGTGGAAGGTCCTTTCGAAGTTCAAGCAGTAGGGATGGACAGGATCGATAAGGGGGCGGTCAACATTCCGGTCGCACGGGATGCGTATCAACAATCCCACGTGATACGCAGCTATGTTATTGACGGCAAGTAATTGGACACTACTACACTACTATTTGACAAATTCTTTCAGCGCAAGTATTCCGGCGAATATATCAAATTATCTCCAACAATCACTTGCCGCATTGCATTTGGCCTCAAAGTCCGGTGGGATCTGCTCGACTTCTGGTGGGTCCCACTTAGACTCGTGTCAGGTGTCTACTGGCCACCTCCACGACCCTTATAGCTTGTAGGCTCTCCATGACGCATTCAACACGTCTGAATCGGTCTTCAATGAAACGACGGTATCACACGGTGAGTGATATTGCTCCCTCAGCGCTTTCTAACCCTTTTAGATCGCGTTTTTATTCGTCCTCAACGACGCGGCAGGCCCAGATGATGGTGAGGATGTCTAGTGTGAATGGGTGGTCACATGGATAGTGCTAGTACGTCCATTCTGATCTTGTATTTGATCCATTCGATCTGACTGTCTCGACCCGACCATTTCTGACTTTGACCTGATCCTCTCCGAACCTTCTGGACCTTCGACTCGACTCGACTCCTTCGTTTCAACGCCGTCTTCGCTTGTTGTTCTTCCTAAGCCTTCTATTGGACTCTGGTGGCCCTTAGGTGTGTGCGTCTTGCTGGGTTGATACTCATCTTTGCGGTTTGAGATATGAGCTCTCCCCTTCACTGGGAGGCTGGGCTCGTGCTTAACGTAGCGTGTTTGTTTCGACGACACGCATGGGTGAGACGTTCTATGGCACGGAAAATCCCGATACCCGTAAGTGCCTTCCTAGAACGGCTCGAGACTCTAGTTGACTTCGCATGAGCAGAGAAACAACGTTTAGCTTTCTGTATTCTCCGAAGTCAAACCTGGAATGACTCAAGTACGTCACTAAGTCTAAGTCCTCAGTACTCAGTGATCGGCGATCGCGCCGGATCATCTTCTCGTCACTCTTGTCACTTCACCCTGCTTCTGCCGCTGCCTCACCGTTCCATTACCCTCAGGTGCGAACACAAATGCGATAGCACGCGTTAAGGAACGGAAGCAGAAGGAGAGGGAGAACTCACCTTGAGACGTCCCGGAGCCTCTGCACGACCAACGCATTCGACACCACCACCACACGATGTCTACACTCCTACGGAAGCCCCTAGAAGCAATGACGACAAACAGGTCGAGAGAACGAACCAACAAAGTCGAGATCAGCGCTTGGGAGGAGAAGGAGGACAAGTAGGCTCACCAAATCAAAAGATATGCGATCCAGCCAACGCGGACCCACTTATCGCATCCCAAGGGACTACGGATCACCCCAGAGTCAAGACGAACGAGATCGACGACCATACAAAATCGCCAGGTCGAGGACGAATCCAGCTCAAGGGAGAGCGAGCTGAGCTGTAAAAATCAGCAAAGTATCAATGGAACACACTCACCTAGAGGTTCCCAGAGAATAACAGAAGGCCTAGGACGATCGACGATCGAAGACGGTGTCGAAACGAACGCGTCAAGTCGAGTTGAAGGTCCAGGAGGGCTGGAATGGGTCAGATCGATATCGGATGACGTTGAGGGCGAACCGCACCACAAAAGTGCGTCGAATCAAGTCAAATAAAATGAGACATACCTCATGAACGACGGGAGCAAGCGACGCACCGAAACGACCGCGCTATGCAGAGATAGAGGTCCAGGGAGCCAGAGGAGGATGAGATCGAAGTCGGACAAGATCGGAAGCAAAACCCAGCGCCGAAACGCGCCGAACCGACTCGGATACGATGGGATAGGCTACAGAAGGGACGGCGCAACGACACCACACGCCACGAGCCGACACGACCCGAAACGCGACTGCTAGCTGGTCAAGAAGGTCAGCACGGGCAAACTGAGAGAAACCCAATAGCGCACGCACCTGAGCCACCTAAACCACTCCATACCAACTATAGACGACCCCATAACTATCCAAACCCGCCACATCGTCGAGGAAAGTTAAAAACGCGCCCTAAAAAGGTCAATCAGCAGTGGGCGAGCAAGATAACTCGCCACGTTATTCGGTCACTTCAAGACCAGATCGGATGTGTCAAACGCGACGTATATAACCTAAAGGAGATGGAGGAATGGTCAGTACAAGCTGACAGCCATAGGACGCACCTGAAGATCAAGTAGAGCAAGATCGCGCGCACCAAGTGTAGCCACTCAGCACGACGCGACTCGTGATTACCATACGGGCGTACCATATACATTCACCATGGACTCGAAATTCATTTGTTTCCACTCACTTTACTCATTCCTTTTGGTATTTTTTCATCTCTTTTATTATCCACTTATTAGAGCAAGCACTTACACAAGTACTGTCTTAGCCTCTCATGATTGAGGGGGAGTGTTGGATTTACTTAAAGAACAATACGGTAGTACAGCCACCCGATTACCTAATCGCCGGTACATTTCTTTCCGTACGTAGTTACCTAAACTGAGTACTTATTATTCAATAGCACTCTCATTCCCACTTCAGCACGCACAACAGCTCGTCGCAATATCTGGGACGAGAATGCGAGAATGCGATTGTCCACACGACGCTCTCTTCTAGGCGGACCTCCCAAACTTCAAAGCTTCAAGTTTCACTCTCCATACTGCCCTCCACACCACACCTGCCCCTTCCTCTTGGTGCTGGTTCGTCGCAACGAGATGACGATGCAATAATGTGTTGCATTGTCTCTCTTCATCATCCTCGTCGCCTTGATTTTTACCTTGCCTCGTCCCGTCCTCCCCTTTTCCTCCCCTCACTTGACAGTAATGACGGCGCGGCAACCACGCTATCGCAGTTGTTGCATCATTGTCCTCACGCCCTCATCATCTTCGTCGCCTTCACCCTACTGCTTCTTTGCTTTGCATTGCCAACTTTCTGGTAATCCTCGCATTACTTGCCTACTAGATTCTTCCAGTGCTCTCGATTCAGCCAAGGATCTCTCGTTTTGAGCTTCGCTACGCAGTACCATTTATGTCGTGAGTTGACTTTGTATTATTTTGTACTCTACATATTGGTGACAAGAACTGTAGGTGCTCGGAATTAGGGTTGGGTTGTGAACAAAATCTGTGCCGAGAATGCCCGACAGGAGTTCCGGGCTTATCCGGGAATTTTCCACTGTCCGAGATTTCCGCCCCAGCATACGGTTTCGTGTAAGATGAAATGCCAGTGTGGCTTCAATTAAATCATGCTCTTTGGTCGGATTCCACAAGAACAGGCATTCCAGCACGTCAATTCACTCGATACCGAAGTCCAATACAAATTCAATCTGGTTGTTTCTCAAATACAGACAATGTTAGCGGGTGGTTGTGGCTCGACGTCTTGACATGAAAAGATGTTGAAGATTACGCTATATCCCTAGCAAATTACTTTCTTTTGGGCAACAGGGAATCCAGTCTCGCATGAGTGCGAGATCTCGAACTCAAGGTATCTCGCTTAACCACGCGTTCCGGTAGCACATCTCTGATCATGAACACCGCTAGCAGTACCGAACGAGATCTGAACCTTACCCTCCCCGGAGCTTCCCTAGGGACAACGGCTCGGCAAAACCCATCGTTGCACCTCAAGTTTCAGATGGCTAGTCCGGCCGTTGCTCCTGTCTCTTGGTGACGAGGTGCTTTCATCGTTGATGACCAGTAACCTTGAGATTATTTCTTTTGATAACCACCTTCTCGAGACCTCGTTCTCACTTACAATGTTACCTGGCCATTTGACCTTTTCCTCGGACCTCCACCCTTCCGTGCATTGTGTTACTAGTATCTGTCATCATTGGGAAAGACACGCGCATATCCATAGAAATTGTGTAAACGCTAAGCCTCGAGACCTTGAAATTGCTGGCGATGAACAAGGTGTGCCTTCAGGACACATCCGTCAACTCCACCCTGACCCATTCACTCAAGACACTGGTTCTGTGATGTGACAACGGGTCGAGTTTGATTGATTGATCACTTGATCTGTGCCGTCCAACGTATCCTATCAAAACTCCGGGGCATCGTGCGCAAATAGAAATACTTACCATCTCGTTACTACACGGCTTATCCATCAGGAAATTGATGAGAGTCAGAGATAACCTTAGCTAGCATTATAACATTTAACATGTACATCCCCCTCAATCACTCTGATACAACCATTGATCAGCATAGTTAATCCCTGGGAGGGTTAACAGTGATTATAACTTATTACCACCTATATACATAACACAACACAATAACAATATGCTAAGTATTGTCAAAAATACTATATTGTGATGCATGGTACTCATGACTATCACCATCAAGGAGCAAGGTCATGAAACTCTTTCTCATATCATCAGAAGCAGTATAATGTCATTGAATGACAAGGCCCTTACAAGTGGTATGTGGTAGTCACATGTCAATTACTATGTTACACATTACACTTATGTTTTACAGTTTTCAGATCACTATCAAAATGTCATAGCAGCTTACTAATCTCTACTTGCTGTCCATGGCCATTTACTAATCCCAGGATCTTTTCTTTTACAATGGTATGTGTGATATGATGCATATAGACTTCCAGATTTAAGTGATCAATCAGATACCTAGGAACTATTTGTAATCATTACCATCATTCCTCCTAGTGCATATCAGAGGTATCATAAGGCTACCAGGTGATAAGTCCTTTATGAGTGATATTCAATGATCATCTCAAATACTAGTCCTATATATATTGTATATACCCCCCATATTTTATGGCTTGTCAGATCAACATCAAGATGTCATGGCTGTCAACTGATC
>JBBPMZ010000505.1:0-13060 GCA_038090575.1 Tylopilus cf. pernanus | reverse complement strand
CGTCGCACGCATCCGCCAACAAGACGGGTTCCAGACATTTTTGGATCGACCATCCTTCGAGAGTTTGAAGCGTGCTGCGGCTGGTGGACCTGTCATCCTCGTCAACGTCAGCAAACAGCGGTGCAATGCTGTCATTGTGCTCCACGACGCTCCACCTCGACTCGTACCCCCCCAGAACACATCGCTCCGTGTCTTCTTGTCGTATGCGCCGAGCAGAGGCAAGGAGAATCCGGGAGAGTCTATCCACGACATCGCCAAGGTACTTTTGGGCTTGATCTTTCGCAGTTTTTGTTTCATTCCGCAGAGTAGGCATTGTCCGAGTTGACGGGAGACTCTCCAGGTCGGCGATAAAGTCTGCGTCACTAATGAGAGATAACTCATTGCCACTTTCCTTCAGTAGCTTCTCAGCGTTCTGTGTATCAGTGGGTGTGAGCTTAGTAGTTTTTTTGTCAGATGATGACGTGATCTCGTGGAGGATATTTGCTAGGCGCTGCCATTGTCGCTTGTAAGTTGTTGCCTTCTTTGGAAATCGTCTCAACAATGGTAGCCAGTTGAGCATCGATCCTGTCAACAAGGCATCGTGTGGGCGGGTCATATCCTGTCACGGTATATGCACCACCAATGAAAGGGAAGTCTGGGAGTGAACCGAGGGTGGCCCGGGTGTGCCCTTCGGTCTCGGCCAATAAACGCCATTCGAGCATGCGATGTCCGCCAATGAGAGGGACGCATCATCGTACGTTGTGTCATACGAGACGCTCTCCGTCCTCTGCGCTAAAGCGGGACAGCGAACACGAGGGCAGCGGCAGTGACAGATGGGAATTTCATGGCGACAAATGACAAGGGCTGAGGATGCTAACTTGGGCAGCCCACAAAATAGTCTCCTTTTGTACCAAGTGCGGTCTCACTAGTGATGCACGAGAGCATGTGGAACCAGAGAATTACCTAGTAGCAGCAAAAAAACCACCCCGGGACGTGATCTCCGGTGTCTCGTCTGTCGTAGACAGCAGCGTCACTGGCAAATGGATGTATACTTCGCGTCCGAGTGGACCATACTACTAGTAGTATTAGTCTACAACTTGAATATCCTCACAGCGTAGCTGATGGGTTTACAAAATTACTACAGAGTGTTATGTAGACTACAGAACAACCAGGATTCCTCTAGTACAGGGTTATTCAGGGTTATTCAGTTTTTTGGATGAGCCGACGAGCTTGTACTACTAGTACAACTAATGTTCAAATACTCGAACTGTATGCCGTCCCCTTTTATCATATCTATGTAATAGTGTCCACTATTCCGTATGCATCGTTGTTGAACTTGTAAATCTTGCTGCCAATATTCGGCCATGAATCTAGTTTGAATGTGATCATAACTTGCCAAACCACCGTGACTGCCTACACGTCTAGATTTGAACAGTGGCGGCATCAACCTACAAAAACTGTACAGCACGTAGTTACAAAATGTAGTAGAATGAGTAAGAATGCATATTCAAGTTCCACGACTACTCGTACATAGTTCAAAATTTGAATCCAACCTAAGGCATGAGCCCCAAATCTCGCTTCAAACCGATGAGCCCTAAGCGTCCTTCTACCCTTTCGTGCATCGACAAAGCGGGGTATGGTATCGATAAATCGTCGAGTGCCTCAAGAAGCGCAAGTGTGTGCCCAGTGAGTCTGTTGATCGCAGAGTTTCGGTGGCCATCCGACCAGTTGTTAGGGAATTGGCGCGGCCTCTGCACCACGTCGCCAATTACACTCGTTGAAAGCTAGTTGACTGTGAGCATCCAGACTCGCTATGATTGGTGTGTGATCACTTACCGAGGCCAAACTCTTTGCTAACAATACCAGTATACTGCGGTCATCTAGCTCCACGACCGGACCCCAAGAGGTTATGACATTGGATTGGCCTCTTCTGGCCCGTCGGACGCACAACGCGTAAGGGATTCCTTCGTCCTGGGACAGTAAGACAGCGAGGAAACGGCGGACTGCCCTATTTCCGAACCAGATAATGCTGTCACCGTCAAATACATGCCAAATACGGCAACCAAACCGATTGTTCCACGTAACAGAATCAGCAAAAAGGGCCTTCTCAGGGCCGTCGTATACCCTTGGAGTAAACCTAAAAATTGCAGGGCGCGTGTCGTTGTGGGGTAGAGGAAGGAACGGTACGACCTCGCAGTCCACCAAGGCTCCCAAGGTACACCTCATGAGGTGATTCATCGCGGCTTGTCTTGCCTTCCTGATCTAAATCGCCATCAACCCAGATGACCAAGAAAGAGTAGCACGCACACTTACGATCATCGTAAACTTGCGATTGAAAAGCTGGAGAACCGGCCTGAGTGCCAGTGGGGCCGTGGTAGTGGAATCTCGCATAGCCATTGTGGCAACTCCATCGATAATCAGTATAGCTGGCGGTAGTGGTTCGTCCAAATCGGGCCATATTTGCTCCCAACGGGTGTACGCTTTGGATAAAGCTTGATTCGTGAATAGTACAAGGTTTGCAGGCGGGTAAGACGTGTGCGTATCGTGAAAAACGGCATGCCAGGCGTGGAAGAAAACCTGCGTCCAAGGTTGGACGATGTGTGTTATATGAGTCACTGAGAAATTCGTCGTTGAGAGCCTGATACCAACCAGAAAATGAAGTATTATACTCACCTAAAATTGGCAACGATAACGCATTACTGACTCCCCCTCCATCAGTATAATCGTCCCACGTCGTAGCCTCGAGCTGACCCAGTTCGGTCGGAGGGAAAGGAGCAAGCGGTAGCGAGAGAAGCTGCAGAGTTTGAGTAGTTGGTTGGTCCGGGACTGCTGAGTGGAGCGGAAACTCGACTAAGAGTGGATCCTGGGTAAGCTGGGCCGCAGGGGCAGCGTGTTGGGCCATGATGCCCGACAGTAGCGGCAACGGCGAGGCCGGAGATTGGTCTTGCGGGAAGCTCGAGGATTGACCCATTGGATCAGTTGGCTGGGGAACGAGTTCTACTGGAAAGACCGGAGGTGAAGGGAGGGCATGAGAAACATTGTTGAATAGATTTGTAGAGGTCCCGGGTACGGCATCTCCGGGAGGAAAATGAGTCAGAGAAAGGGGGAATGAGGTCGGCGCTGCCAGTGGTGACAGGTACAGAGATTCCACGCTTGGTGGGACATGGGTCAGTGGAACGTCGTTAAGGCTGTCAAAGGGCGCTAGGATGGTGGTTAGTTCAACTTGCTCGTATGGGCTATGCCAGAGTTGGTTCCAAAAAACGGGGAAAAAATTGGTCTCCGAAGCATTGGATAAGATGTCCGCATCATATGTGGGTGGACTCGGAAGGGAAGACGTATCGTCGTCAGCGTTGCCAGTTGAGGGTGGCATGGTGGAACGAGACGGTAATGAGGGGTACTCACTGATCTTGTATTAATCATATCTCTCAAGAACTCGGTCCCGGGCCTGTGGGAGATCCGGCAAGAGAACTCTGGAGCTAACTATACAAATTCAATGATGATGGAGGCCTGAGCCTCAGGCCTCAGGTCTCGATTCTATGGACGGAACCATAGAATGGCGGGCCACGATCGTCAGTTCCGATTCTGGAGTTTCGCGAAGACCCGGAGAAGGCCGGACTTCATGTAACAGAAAGCTCATGCCGATATTACTTGGGGGACCTCCTTATCGATCAGATCATGGCTGTGGATTTCATGTAAGAGAGAACCATGCGACTTCTGTGAGCACCGTGGGATTTCATGTAACAGAGAGTTCATGCGACTTCATGTAATAACTGTGAGCACGGCGTGGGATTTCATGTAACAGTGTCGGACTTCATGTAGCAGAGCCCCATGTATGAATCATTGTCGAGGTCACAGAGGGGCCTATCGCGATTCACTCAGATTATTACGTCGTTTTACAATCAGAGCGAGTGCCCTTACCTACTACTATGCAAACCTGCTCCATGACCACTCGGACGTTCAAGGGTTTGCCGTCATGCACAATTTAATATTACAGGAGTCATGGTACAAGCAGCAAACTGAAGGTGTATCATCTTATACTCTCAGTGTTGGTATCTTTAGTAGGATTCTAACATTGTAACTCGGTTGTGGGTCCCCATGAGAACTCCAAGCTGGCAATTGCGGAGTTGCGGAGTATAGCCACTGTGCAATCACTTTATATGTAGACGGAAAGGTGAAATGATGCCGAACCTGCCTCTGTCGTCACTCACCCATCAACAGGAATCATGGATTTTAAGAAGCAAACGCTCCTCTCAGCTAGAGTGGACTCGCAGTCGTTCCATGACCCGAATCAAGTCACATGTCACCCTCAGACTATTCAAACAGCAAGGGTTCCAGGAGCAGACATGGTAGGAGGCTCTACTGCGTGTTTGGTATGAATTTACATAACTTCGAGAGCAGCTCTTAAATTACGTCGAAAAAGCGCGACGTGTGGATGTCAGCATTATCGATAGCAAGAAATTCGCTCAAGAGCATCCTTTTCTCCATCTCGTGAGTGATAGGATTTCAGGCCTCGAGATGTGTAACGTCCTGATCGTGTACTAGATCCATTCCACCTCCAGTCTACTCAGCACTTCGCAAATAAAGTCTGAGATAGTCAACCTTTTGGCCGAAAAGCGAAGATTAGTTTTACAGCTAGTGGAACTTGAAACTCGATACGACTCTCTTCGCTCACTGCTGCGTGAAGATGAGGGGGATGACGAGGCTAATGCATTTTGTCAAGCAAATTATGGTGTCAGTGACCTGCAGGGTGCGATAGGCGAGCTAGCCTTGGCGCATATGAACCTTACTCTCAAACCCTTTACTTTCCCTGGCCTGGGGAGTACAGAGTGCTGATGGAATAGATACGCAGAATTGTAAGTGAACCTTTGAGATATTTACCATGTGACTGTAAGCGCTGATACTGCATTCAGGCAGATACGTTCTGATTCCACTCTTTATCTTTCCTTGTGTTACCTGCCCTAATCGTCCTTCGCGATATTATGCATTTAACTGTCTCGTCATTTGCTGCCATTTTACTTTGTTGTGTTTCGTCCCTTGTATTCCTTTTTCCTTTGTGATAGTTTGCGCTGCGTGCTACAACAGGTGTGCGACTTGGTTGTGTAAAGTACTCAAACATTGTTGCACTAGTATTTATTTATTTTAGGTGTAGGTCAGTGACTTATGTAACTCGTCTGATCGGTAAACGATCCCAAAGTTTGGCAGCGGTTCACTAAAGCTCAAGATGCCTGCAGACGAATACAGCATTACGTGCGAGTGACGTCTAACTACGATGCCTGTGCTCATGCCAGCATTTTGTTCCGCCTCCTCACACTCTAGCAAATTTCATGCGTGGTTTTTTGCCGACCTTCGGCGATGATCCCTACACCCTCCCATACGTGCATATGCGGCCGCAATTTCCAGAGTGCCGGGGCGCTCACAAGGCACGAGAAAACTTGTCAGAGAGGTACCAAGCGCCTGGCCAACGCCCTGGAAAGAGCAAAAGAGGTCTTCCAACGCAAGAAACGCCGTACCACAACCGATCTTCATCACGGTCAGAGTCATATGACCGATGACTCCAGCGGCCCCAACGTCGTCGACGACCCCCCTGTTGAAGGCAATTCTCCCGAAGATGTTCAGCTAGTGAGTATTGATCCAGTTTCAGCGCCTCGATCTGAATCTCACTTCTTTTATAAGCCAGATGCAGGAGCGGCGAACTTGAACTCCAACGACTCCGAGTCACGGGACAATGACGAACCCCTTGCAATCCACCGAAACCGGTGATTGAATCGCCAACTACCGATGAGGTATAGAGATATCCTTCCCGAGCCCCCGGTACCGCTCCCACAGGCTAAGGGCAGTGCCCCAGGCGGTGTTTCTGCTGCAACTTGTGCTTCTACCCAGACGCCTTCCATCTCTACTCAGATTCGGTCAGCTCGTGACTCCGTCATCCAGACAATCAAGACGCAACTCAATAAATTCGGTCTTTTTCGCATATATAGTACGCCGCCAACTTCCACACATAACCCCCATGACCCCTGTACCATTCAACGACCACCCGCGAATCCTTCTTCGTCTCTTACCTCTTTCAATGCCGCAGATCAATATAGCCCATATCCGAACAAGACATCTTTCCAATTAGGCCAATGGTATTGGAATCAGGGCGCGCAGAAGTCGAAGGAGAGCTTCAAGCAACTCTTGGAAGTTATCGGCGACGAATCCTTTCGGCCAGAGGACGTGAGGTCGACAAACTGGAAGGCGATTGACCACAAACTCGGAGGGACAACCCTAGAGGACGAAGGATGGTCAGACGCAGGTGAAGGGGATGAGGAATGGCACAAAACCTCTGTCCGCATTTCCGTTCCTTTCCACGGCCGCTGCCTGAACCCTGGGACGAAAGACTACTGCACCACCTTCTATCATCGAAGCTTGGTCTCGGTCATCCGAGAGAAGCTTTCCGACCCTTCACATCACAATCTATTCCATTATGATCCGTACGAGCTTAGATGGCAACCCCCTCACAAAGGCCAAGAAAGTCGAGTTTATAGTGACCTCTTTTCTTCTGAAGTCTTCCTCAACGTCCATCGAGAATTGCAAGATTCGCCACCAGAGCCCAACTGCGACCTGCCTCGAGTGGTGGTTGGACTTATGTTCGCCTCTGACTCAACCCAGCTCACCACCTTCGGAAGTGCCAAGCTTTGGCCGTTATATCTGTTTTTCGGCAATGAATCCAAGTACTTTCGAGGCCAACCCTCTAACAACCTGTGCACCCATGTTGCGTACTTTGAGTCGGTGAGTTCATCCTGCACGTCGAGAAGGCCTATATGCTGATTTATTTGCAACAGCTTCCAGACGATTTCAAAGACTTTGTCATGGAACATGCGGGGGATAAGTGTCCGAGTGATGCGTTCTTCACTCATTGTCACAGGGAATTATTCCATGCACAGTGGAGGACGCTCTTGGACGAGCACTTTCTTCATGCCTACGAGCATGGGATTGTCCTTACTTGCTGTGATGGAATTACTCGCCGCTTCTATCCCAGGATTTTCACATACTCTGCGGACTATCCTGAAAAGTAAGTTTCTTGTTCTGTGGTTACTCTGATCAATCTAATCAGTATCAGAATCTTGGTCGCATGCATACGCAACCTCGGCAAATACCTCTGTCCCCGTTGTTTGATCTCGAAGGATCGTGTGGATCTTGTAGGTTCTGAGGAAGATTCAACAGAGAGGTTGTGTCTAGTCAGAGTGGACACTCCGGAGCGTCGCAAGAAGGTTTCAAACTGCAGAGAACTCATATACAAAAGAAATTATGCAGTTAATTCCGTGGTAGTAGAAGACCTCTTGAAGCCGGAGTCCTTAGTTCCAACGTCGGTGAGTTTCCAACTTCTTTCCACTTCCATGGAGTTGATGTCTGAGGCTGCATAACATTACAGAATGCCTTCTCGGATAAGCTGAGTCATTTTGGTTTCAATTTTTTCCTGATGCTTGTTGTTGACCTCCTCCACGAGTTTGAACTCGGTGTTTGGAAGGCCGTTTTCATACATATGCTGAGGATGCTGGAGACTCTCCCAAAGAGCAAGATCGATGAACTTGACCGACGGTAAGTGACATTCGGACATGTTGAGGCCACCTAATTATTTGACTCCGTTAAGTTTTCGACAAGTCCCCGTCTTTGGGCGAGACACAATCAGGCGGTTCTCCAGAAACACCTCTGAATTGAAACGAATAGCCGCACGAGACTATGAAGATATCTTGCTTGTGAGATAGTCTTGAGGAACAATTGGTGAAGGTTGCTCATCTTTGGATCAATTCCCATTACCAGTGTTCTATCCCAGTTTTCGAGGGATTATTCCCAGAACCTCATGATAGCACCGTTCAGCACCTGCTCTGTTGTCTTGCCCATTGGCATGCTTTTGCAAAGCTTCGGGTTCACACGGACAACACACTTAATGTGTTGGAGCAGGCGATGCAAGCGCTTGGAGCTCGCCTGCGTGCTTTTGTTTCCGAAACCTGTCCGCTATTCGCAACAAAAGAACTACGCAAGGAGGCTGAAGCTCGCCAACGCCGTCATAGTCGACTGCAATTGTCAGTTCCGACCACGCAACATGGGATATCTGTTCGCAGACAGAAAACATTAAACTTACAGACATACAAACTACATGCTTTGGGGGACTACGTCTCACAGATCCGTCTGTTCGGTACGACAGATTCATACTCCACACAGATGGTGCGTTTATCTATCCATGCTCACTGAAAAATTATCGAACCAATGATTGTGTCCCATTCTACTAGGCTGAGTTAGAACATAAGACTGGGAAGAAAAGGTATACTCGCACTAGTCGGAAGGCCTTTGTGCCTCAGCTAGTGCAGATGGAGCGCCGACAAGCCCGGATCCGCGGTATTTACACCAGGACGACCACCCCCGCGGATGGCTCTCAAGACCCTGTCGCCAACTCACCGGATAGCCACCATTACATCGGCCAGTCCCAAAATAATCCACTGGACGTGAACAGATTCGTCCACCTGAATCGCGATGATATTGCCATGAATGTTGGTACTTTGCTCGTTGATGGTTCCTCTTCCTCTTCAACCTTTTGTTAACCAGGACTTTGCATTCAAACTCAAGGCTCATTTATTACCTCGTGCGAGGGCTGATCACGCAGTGGAGCCTTTCTCTTCGTCAGTTGCTGACCTCGAAGAGAGCGACGAGCGGCTCAACCAAATGAACCACGTGGTTCTGAAAGGGAATTCCATATTCCGTCATTGCTTGTTACGAATCAACTATACAGCATATGACGTGCGACGTGATCAGGACGTAATTAATCCCAACACCGACCACAAGGATATAATGCTTTTATCAGGGTCAGCCGAGTACCCCTTCTCCTATGCGAGGGTTCTTGGAATATTCCACGCCAATGTCATCTATGTAGGTCCTGGTTGCAGAGACTACCACGCACGCCGAATGGAGTTCCTATGGGTAAGGTGGTTTGAGTTGGTGAAACCAGCCCGGGATGGCCTGACATTGGATACTCTCCGCTTTCTTCCCATGGTGCACCCTGACGCGTTCGGTTTTGTGGACCCCGCTGACGTGCTTTGTGGGTGCCATCTTATCCCAGCGTTTGGGAAGGGACATGTCCACCCCGACCGGACTGCGGTGTCGCGCATTGCCAGGGATGGGGGTGACTGGAAGGAATACTACGTGAACCGGTAAGATGCTATCTTTATCGTTGTGAGACCTCTGCTCACTGGGAGCTTGGCCAACTTGAAGGTTCGTTGATCGCGATATGGTTCTCCGGTATCACTGGGGCGAGGGAATAGGTCATGCTTATGCACAACTACTGTGGACTCACGGTGAACTACATTGTCCGTGGCAACCCGGAGTCTGTGCGCTGGCCGGCGGCTGATTCGCAAAATGATGGTGAGATAGGCTTCAAAAAGGCTGCCGGTGGAGATGCCGCCGCGGGGAGTGATGTTGAAGAGGAGGAACTCAGTCTGAAGGACCGAGAGGAACTTGACTTGGACGACGAGATTAGTATAGCGAGTGAGTTCGAGGGATCAGACGACCTAGGGAGTGACCCGGACTGGGTAAATGACTAGGTTCAAGTTAGTATGATAAACATAACTGCAAAGCCGTTTTTCGGACATTACTGCTCATGGAAATACTGCAGTGACTGCGCCCAAACTCATTAAATGTATTAGTACGCATATTATCGGTAGTAGTACATCATGCTACGTCCTTGATATAACTCACCAAATATTCAAACGGCGAGGGTTCCAGACTCGGATACGCAGGGGGATGAGTTCAAATAGGCCACAGTTGACTCAACCCTGGAAATTTTTCTCAAGATATTATCATCGTCTCGGGTTACTGGATCTAGGAATCGGGGAATTCTTTCACAGAGAAAATTAAGCAAGTATCGAGGAGATTTATAACGATCGTTGCCTTACTTCTGCATGACAACGACCATCCACCTCCCGCTCTGAGAAAATGACAAAGTACGACGGCGAGGGAGGAATCTTTGGTTTCTAGATATACCTTGGTCAGTTCTTGTTATGGCATACAAACCGTCTTCGACGTGATAGACTACTTAGTCTCGTCGGAAAAAAAATCTGCAACATGCACAATTTCAGCTCTTCAGTACCGACCTTCAAGTAAACCGGCACGACCTAAGCGTTGGTAACAGAATTGGGCTAGACTTGTCCTGTGCCAGTGGCGTCATGTCCAGAAACCTAATCTATGCCGTTCTCAGAATGAAAGACGCCACATGATAATCAGTAAACAAACCGTAGTTCGTTGAACTACAATATTCACTTCCATACATATCCAGTGCGAAAACGTTAAGTGTGTATTCTCAAATGCTTTGTGAGCAAGGACGCGGGTCGTTCGCGGGGTCCGCATTGAATCATGTCAGATCATGCCAGAATTGACACTACCGACATTTTCAGAGTCATGTCCAGCTTGTCAGGGTGTACGTATGAAGCTTCGCGGAGATGTATTAGAACAAAGAGGTTCGGAGGGGTAATCCGCCCACCTCCGCGTGTGACCCGAGGTTGTTGAACGACGTACGCAAGTAACTCACCACACTGTTTTCCAAGTGTTTGACTCGGAGTGCTTCACCAGATCCAGATGCCCGAGTGCGACTTTCAGATCAAGTGCTTGTCCCAGGATTGCGAGTATGCGGCTCACTTTTGTTGGGTTGAAAACGTTGTTTCCCCTGTAATACGTTTTTGAAAGCCTGAGGGCCACTCAGTTCTCCATTCGTTCTGGGAGTTGAGGGACAACTATCTGTGAAACTCAGCAGTAGACAGCGACCACGAGAGAACGACATTACAGAAGTCTCCCATGCCTGCGATGTGGAACAATTGAGATATGTTCTCATCCGATATATACGCCCAGCTTGAATACCGTATATAGCTCCGTTGCTAATCATCGGTCACAGAATTGGGACTCCGACTTCGAATCGCACTGGCACCTTCAACTTGAAATTCCCCGAGTCACTTTCAAGTTAAGAGCGATTATAAAGTCCTTCGTGAGCGACATGCCGTGTGATCGCACTCAGTTTACTTATCCGTTGCAGAATTTTATCCATGTTTGCGGCCATCCGTCACAGTGACAACATCCCGTTCTTCGCGAGTGCAATGAGGCGTTCTGTAACCTCATCATTGAGGACGTAGTTCGGGATTCAAGCCCATCTTTTTTATGACAGTCTGGATAACTCGCGTTCCAGAGTCTGATCTGACGACTCTCCCGCGGGATGATATGACTGAAATTTGAAAAAGGTGGGTTGCTAGTGATCCTTTTGCAAATGTCTGAGGATAATACTGTTATTCAGGGATAACGGCAATTTTACTTCGTCATTGTACCTTCATGCTTCCTATGTGGATTATTAGCTGAGCAAGGGACATAGTGCTCGAGTCACGTTGGCGCACACAGTATCTGCTAGAGCCAATTTGTGAGTTCACGTATACCACCTAATTTTCATGCTGATTTGTGGATGTAGAATTATCCTGGTTGACGTCTTGGCCGCGGTCGATACACGTGTCACCCATTGTGTCTTCGGTAAGCTATTTTTCACTTGGACGTGGTCTAACGTGCTCTGACACTGGTTCCTTAGACATTAATAGACAATGTCATCGATCCGGAAGGTCTCTTCCCCATCAAAGCTAGAGTCCTCATTATCTACACCATCACATTCCTGCAGCATCTGTGTATATCTGACGGGGCATCGTCCTTAAGTGCGAATCATACCGATAACTCAAATTCTGACATTGTACTAGGCTGCAAGCTTATGTGAGTTGTCTTTTGCATTGTCGGCGACCATCTTCAACTGGGCATTGTAGTCTAAATCACACCATGAACAGGTCCGCGTCCGGTACAACGAATAGCACAGTTACCCTGGTACCCACGAGCTGGAGTGGTACTAGCACATGTTTGTCAAGCCGAAGCTCCCAAAAATAGGTGGTGCTACCGGTGGTGACTCCTCGACTTCGAGGTCGACGAGCAACGCGCCCTCATTTAGGGTTGCTCCTCTGACGTCACCATTCAAGATTCCTCTTCCAACATCCCCGACAAAGCGTCTATCGACGATGCAATCTGCAGCCACCATGCCATTCCACTTCCTGGGATCCTCCAATGGTACTGGTACTACGACGGGGATAGCTGACAGGATCGCCGGACGTTCCCTTACAACCCTGTGACGCGCCCTGGAGAAACTTGTTGTGGCCCCAGCCAGCCGGCCAAATACAAGCATGGGGTTCGTGCGCGCCGACGGCGGAAGCGAAGATAGTACTCCAGAGACGAGGAAGGGAGGGGAAAGCCAAGGACGATGGATCGTTACCATCGACACTTGCACCACCCGCGGCATCGTCGGTCAAACGCACGACTACTGTATTGCAGATGGGCTTGACCGCAGCGACGAAGACGAACTTACTGGTCGTGAAAGAGAGTCCTGTCAAAGGATTGGTGGGCATGATGGACGACACGAATACAGATGGCAAACGGAAGTCGATCGTTGGTCCCGCAGGCGATGGTGGCCGACAACCAGGACGCCACAGAGCAAATCGCAGGCGACTTCGTGGAGACCATCCTTCGAAGGAACCCCCTGACGAAGAGGACGAACCTGTCGCCATACTCTCATTGTTCGTTCTACCTCCCACTCTGCCCGCATTTGCCTCTGATCCTGTGGGATCTATTCCTTCATCTCCCCCTCGCTCACACTACCAACTTGCAGCTCTGCTCCTTTAATCATGTACCCCGGAAACCTCTAGACTGCACCCGTTTAAAGAAGTATATACGGTACTTCTTTTGTACACGACCAAGGTATCGTGGACAGAGGAAAAAGGTTAAGCCCGGTGAGAAGACTTACGTAGGGCTTTATGGAATAGGTTCAGAGTAAGAGCAAAGGGTAGTGTAGAGCTAGGGTAGGCTCAGGAGAAGACAGGTGTATAGGACTGTATTCGAGTACACTGAAGAGACTAGAGAGAGTACACGAAGTGGGCTCTCTCTTATACATGTGTGGAGACTTTAGGGTAGGCGTGTGAACTACCTAAAAGGAAACACTATATAAGGTAAATAGAAAGTGGAACGATATGAGCGAGTAATG
>JBBPMZ010000504.1:0-13070 GCA_038090575.1 Tylopilus cf. pernanus | reverse complement strand
TCTGTCCTACGTCGAGCGCCGAATGGAAGCTGGGAGAGCAAAGCAAGATAGGGAAGGAGCCATGCAGCATACTCTTGTGAAAAGTCGTTCCAGCTGAATGACTCTTGACCTGTTCCACAATATTTTAGGCACCCATCGTACGAAAGCGCGGTGGCCGTTCCTACTGTGTTGGATGAGATAAAGGAACCATTGCTTGTTCTGAGTGCCGATATAGCGTCCGATTCCGAAATATTCAGGTTTGAAGTGCAGTTGGGACTGGTTGGATTTAGAGCGCAGCTGAGCACATTTTCGAAACACTGTGAGAAATTGGCTGCGGGAGATCCACTAGGGTATAACGCTAGGAAGACAAGCACGACACAAACTGTCTCAAGTCAGCAACGAATATTCTTGTGAAGGGAGTGAGGGACGTACATTTCCAGTGATATAGTGGCATTCGAGGACCAGAATCGAGGTGAGAGGGTGGAATAGTGAATACAGCAACGACTCCCATGATATATACACTCCATCGTAGGGCCAGCACAGCAGCTACGTTTCAATAGCATCCCGCCTTTCGAAAACTTGGCCGGGGGTACTACACTAGTACTGCCTTTCACCCATCCGCGCTACCTACGAGTCACAACTGTCAATGCTTCCATTGGCAAGTGGCTGGTCGGCACGGCCAAGCATATAAATCAAATAAGGTACCTGGATTCCGAAAAAGTTCCACCAAGCTGCCGCGCTACTGAAATATCGGAGTCAATTTCATGGTACATATGACGTGTCTACCAAGGAATGTACCTCTTATGTAAGGAAGGGGCGAGCAACCCGAGTCTCGGCGAGTCGTATGCCTGGCAGGTAATCCATGTAGAACAGTTATCATGCAATTGAAGGGTTTCAGTTTAGGTTTTCAGATTGACTGACAGGAATGCGTGTGCGGTAACGATGCAGTGGGTACTTGGATGTGGTCGATACCTGAGGCTTTGATCAATCATCGAGCCAGTCATCAGGCCTCAGGTCTCGGAAACATTGCCCCGCTGACAACTGCAGCGACCAAACATAAACAATTTATAAGTAAAATTCTATTTCCTCGTTTCATCTCTGTACTTGCCGACTCATCCTTGGACTATTATTCCAGTTGCCTTGTGCCTTGTAAGAGGTTCACTCTTCCAGCGGTGTGACGAGGTGACTAACGAGCTGCTAGTGTGGCCCAACCTGAACCTGAAGGACTGCCTAGAGTTCTGAAAGATCGTATGGAACCCATCAAAATCACGAACAAGGTGACTCATGTCACAATTATCAGATGCTGTGTCACGGTAGGTGCCAAATTTAAATGCAAATTTTGGTGAGCCCAATGCAGCCTTGGACAACTTGAACACGACTTCAAGTTGTCATGATCGCAAGTGGATATAGTGGTTCATACTACGGAAACTTGAAGATTTATCCTCTGCTTTTTCTTTCAGAAGGCTAATATATCTCCATATGCACAACAGGGACTACCCGGCGGCGCGCCTGTGCGGCCCCGGTGCGGTGAGTACTGCCGTTTCAGTCACAGCCGCCCGCACCTCTTGAACCGCCTCTGCCAAAAGCGCAGCGTCAGCGACTGCTAAGGCGATAAAAAAGTTCGGCTTGGGCCACGTAGACAAGATTGGAAATGGCGTCTTTTCCTTGTGCGAGAAGCGATGCAAGTCTCACCTGTCCTGAAATCACATTATACTCTTTCCAAGGCCCGCAACTCGTCTATAGGTTTCGAAAAATTTCGGGGAAGTTTTCCTCAAGCTTCGAGTACCCGTGAGGCAGTCATACAAAGTGACTCGGCAAGGTATTCAATCAACTTAGCGGCTGATAGAGCTAGCCTCAGAATGAATCCACGGCGTCTGAAACCTCCCTGCTTAAGATTCTAGTGATTTCCAGAGAACCAGAGGATCATCGATCAGCCCTTGTCAAGGTACCATAGGCGGAACCAACGAACTCTTACTCTGGCATATCTACTGCTCAATAAGCCTCGTCCCAGCAGGGATGAATACACACCGAACTCTCTCAGTCTTGATCACATCATTCTTCAAGCTGTCGTTAAGCTCAAAAATGGGCAAATTTTGCTTAGCGTTTTGTGCCTTAGCTGCGGAGGAAGCGGCAGGGGAGAGCTGACCAAGGTGTCGGCAAGGGCGAAGCGCCCTTCGGTCACAATATATGAATCCCGGGCCCGAGCATCAGCTGCGTGGGCGGGCTGGGCAAAGCCTCACGTTGACGCGTAGTTGATCGCGGGTGAACGGCCTGGTGAACACGACAGTGGGAGTCCCGGCGAGGCAATTCTGTAAAGTTATCTTGTCCTGAGATAATCCCCGAGTTCTGTAGGTGGGCGAAAAGAAAGGAAAGTGGCAGGTGCTGAGGCTGCGCTGAGGTGGAGTGACTAGTGCAAAGGCGAAAGAGAACGGCGCAGAGGCACAGCCACTCGAGCAAAGATGGTCCGACAAAGTTCTATACTGCTTCGGGCTTGAGCCGCATACTTCTCTTTTTGAATCTATGATAATTGCCTTTCAGAACGACTTGGGCGCGGGTGCGTATGGAAGTTTGGTGACCCCCTGAAGAGTCCCAATACTCTTCATCCTTGTGGCACTCTGATCAGAGTCTCACTCTGTCCAGATCTACGGTTCTTGCCACGACAAATTTCAGATTTCACTGCTAGTTTGTCATCCAGAGACATTCACATCCGACAAAAAGGCATTAGCATACATATAAAATCGATCGCGGTCTGGCACCATCCTGCTCTCATGTAATGACGCTGTGGCTCCATTGTATCAAGCATTGGCATCTTTACCTCCGCGGAATTAGTACATGATGGCGGTCGCCGCACAGAATGTCTTTCGCATCCGAGAACTCTGACCTGACCATGTTTGGAAGCACATCAAACACGACTTTAGGCGAAGCATGGGTCCCTCTGAGCTATGTTGATCATATAGTTTACCCCATCCAATCACCTTGATCGCATCCACCCAATTACTTATTCCAAGCTTTTCCTGCTCACCAAGTATGGTCAAATCCACTGTTACGCAGAGTAAAGTAGATCGGAATCGAGACAAAATGTTCTACACCGAGAATGGTATCACCTATGC
Organism: Tylopilus cf. pernanus; assembly: GCA_038090575.1. NCBI lineage: Eukaryota > Fungi > Basidiomycota > Agaricomycetes > Boletales > Boletaceae > Tylopilus > Tylopilus cf. pernanus. The sequence continues at coordinate 9,981 of JBBPMZ010000504.1, read as the reverse complement.
TGGCGCTACATATAACAAGATTAGAAATGTATAAAAAGAAATTGATATCAGTCACCAAAGGCCAGACCAAACCTCATCACCTCGGTAATGAGTCCCTCATTAAATAGATTGACCCCACGAACACCGCACAACAACTCAACGCGAGCGCAAGTGCCCCACTCCACGCACTCCGTGCTAATGACATGTCGCTCGAGTTCGGTGTGCAAACATTAAACCCACGCGAACCCCAGGTGTACACACTTGAATTGCAGAAACACGTGTCGTACACCCCAGCGAACTGGAAGAGCGAATTGGCGACCGTACCGATGGCATTGATGACAGCGATGGTTTTCCCAACCCAACGTAGCCAATCGGCAAGGTTTGCGAGCATACGAGCACGTAACCGAGTCGTACGACTCGGAGCGTGCTTGTTACTGAGAATACTCGCAGGTCCGCCTGGGTTTGGAACAGTTGTCCCACTGGCAGCGTAACTTTGAGGGGTCCGAATGTCACACAAAGGAATGGCCGTGCTGCCGGCGGCCGCTGGGAGTTCTGGGCCGTCTTCTGGAACACTGTATGTGGGGGTCACCTCAGACTGAGGGACAGTAAAACACGGTGGTCGTGTCCCGGCGGCGCTTTCCACTTCGGAGGTAGGTAGGCCATTGAGAAGATGATGAGAATAGTATCCAAATAGGCTGGACAAGACCATCAAAATCCATACGATGGTGGATAGTGCCCCATATAGTAGATATGCAAGAGAACGGCAACCGAGACCCTTGGGACAAGCTTCAGGGAACAAATACATGCGTTGAGAGAAGCCACTCACGATTGTAGGCGTAAACCAAACTACAAGCACCGCTGCACTGGTTGTCCCCCATTGAAGTTGCAATGCCATCAATGATGCTATAATCACGTTGTAGAAAATGCCGCGGGGCCAAAGAACGCGAGATCCAGAATATTCATGAACGCCTGGGTGACAGTATTGGATAACCTGATCACGCGTCCCGAGTCGGCTCTCTTTTGGGACATCATTCCGCACACTCTCTTGAATCTCCTGGCCGTCCACACCAATAGGCGGCCTACGGCGATTTGAGTGTTCGGATGCTGTACGATAAAATAGAAATGTCACGTAGACATTCTGAGCCCACGACCATACTCTCGCATAGTTGAAAATCGGAGGGATTCGAGACTCGTCTGGGGAAATGATGTTCGGTAGTTCCCAATCTGGGCTAGGTGCAATAGTGAGGCCGTAATTATAGGTGACCTGGGAAGGAATTGCTCTGGGGTTACGGGAATCTGCAACAAACACCCTCCTATTCGCCTTGTCGTATGCATCCAGCACACGGTCGTAGTCGCACTTAGGCGAGAAGATCAGCCACCCCACAACGACTGGTAACAACCAGAGCCAACCCGAGCCGGTTCCCTGCCCGTTGGAATTGATATTGTCGGCAATGTTGGAGATGGAGTTGGCCACAGTGAGTAAATAGGCAATGACCACCCAGGTGATATTTGTTGCAGACGAGATGGACCATGTGTGCGAGTACTCGAGTTCCTCTGCAAAGACATTCCACCACTCGTCGTTATTCGGATGGATTACCAGAGACTCAAATCGACCATCTTCTCCAGGATGGACGCGGAGTGGGACTTGTTGAAGGCTAGTCAAAACCCGTATCACCGACCGACGGACCTTGACGCTGGGATAATGGATGTCGGAGAACAGGTGATCATTGACCCATCGCGCGTTCAGAAAGGTCAAATATAAGGAGTAGGCGGCGAGGGCTGGTGAACCGAGGGTTAGGACCGCAGACATGAGGTTATCCGTCCTACGTCGAGCGCCGAATGGCAGCTGGGAGAGTAAAGCAAGATATGGAAGGAGCCATGCAGCGTACTCTTGCGAAAAGTCATTCCAGCTGAATGGCTCCTGACCTGAACCACAATATTTTACGCAGCCAGCGTATGAAAGCGCTGTGGCTGCTTCTATTGTACTGGGTGAGATAGAGCTGCTATTGCTCACTCGGAGCACAGATATGGCGTCCGATTGAGCTATATTTAGGCTTGAAGTGCAATTATTTCGAGCGCAACTGACCACATCTTGGAAACACTGCGAGAAATTGGTCGCGAGCGATTCAATGGGGTATAACGCAAGGAAGAGAAGCACGACGCAAGCTGCCTCAAGTTAGGAACGAATATCCTTGTGAAGAGAGTGACGGACGTACATCTCCAGCCTGAGTGATATAGTGACATTCGAGGTGAGAGGGAGGGAGAATCCAGTAGGGGTCCCTATGATATATGTACTCCACTGCAGGGCCAGCTCAGCAGCACTGTAGGGCGTGTTCCAACAGAAATGCACCTTTCGAAAACCTAGCTAAGGACACCGCCCTACCGTCTCTTGTCCTCCCTCGCTACCCACAGCGGCCAGTGCTTCCGTTGGCAAGTGGCTGATCTGCACAGCCCAGTGTATGGGTTAGTAAGACACTTGGATTCCGAAAAAGCACCACCAGGCCTTCACACTCACTCGATGTAGAAAACATTATCATTGATATGGGATTGAAATTTTTAGTTCAGGTCTCTGACAAGATCAGACTTCCCATGAGATGCGCGTGGCGGTGATGATGCAGTACTGAGGACTCGCATGCGATCCATGCCTTCAGGTTCTGATCAAGCCACCGGCACCAGATATCAGAAACTTTGCTCGCCCACAATTGGCAACCACATTGGCCAAACATGAATAATCTCTAGGGAGAATCCTATTAGCGATCTCGCCTCAAAATCTGTGTACTCACTGACTCGAGTACTCATCCCTGAACTACTACTATTCTACTGCGTCATGTGCCCGAGTCGTAAGAAGTTCTCTCTTCCGCGTATGACGAAGTGACCGGCGGATCGCCGATTCGCCTTAGGTCAAAGCGGTCCAACTCGCCAAGAATCGCACACAGTGGACAGAGACGCTAAGCTCGGAACGGAGCCTGTCAAAGTCGCGAACAGGATAAGAGATCAGCCTGAGTGATGGATGAAGCTGTGTCATGGGTGCCAGCTTCGAGTCACTTGACAAGTCCCGAGGGAACCTCGGATACCTTGAGCGCCACTTTGTCATGGTGGGTGTTTACTGCTACTGAGTGTACCGGTTCAATGACTGATTTACCAGAACCATTGCTTGTCATGATTGCAACTAGATATGAACGTTCGTACTCTGGCAAGATTTGTCCTTCTCTTCTTCTTTTTCAGAGGGCTGACGTGTCTGTACAAAAAGGGCTGCACGACACACCAGCGCCAGTACTAGTGTGGCCCCGGTGAGGAGAGCTTGTCGTCTCATTCTCAGCCGCCCGCACATCCTGAACCGCACCCGCTGAAAGTGCTATGTCAGCAGCTGCTAATCCAGTGGTACTCACGTGCCTTGGTGAGACGTGCGACAAAACAGTTCAGCCTGAACCGTCCATGCGCCTTGTTCCGAGACAGGGAATGATATCTTCTTCAAGTTCCTGTGCGAGAAGCTATGCAAATGTCACCTGCTCCATCGTCACATTGTACTCTTTCTAGCGACCTGCAGCTCATCTACCAGCTTCGAGAGTTTTTTTGGGGGGATGTTCTCCAAGTCCTTCAAGTATCCAGTACAAGGGGGCCATAAAGGTGACCTGGCAACTGATATAGTAGCCTCGGGACGACATCTGAAATTTTCCTGCTCGAAATAGAGAACTAGATAATCAGCACCTGTCAAGACACGATAGGTGAAACACAGCAAACTCACATATCTGTTGGTCTGCAAGCTTCGTCCCAGAGAGTGAATATACAATGGCTCCCAGTTTCGAGAATATCATTATTGTTGAGGTCGAGCTCAAACGGTAAACATTCGAGTTGAACGGCCATGATGCTGAGTGAACTTGAAGTGCCAGCGGATTTTTCTTGCGTCACCGAGGGACCAAGGCAATTTTACTTGTTAGTGACTTTCCCTTACCTGTATGGGTCGAAGCTAAGAATAGTATAGGATCACAGAGATCATGATGATATACGCTGGACGAACTCAGCCATAGCACCAACTTCGCCTGTGCATGAGTCATCGCATCAGTGTGTCAGCTTGATGTCCGTTATTTGTTCACTTTCACACTTGCTTTGATACTAGACATCAAGCATTACTGCCAACCTTGGGCGTCCTGCACTGCGAGAATAAGTATGCAAGTACAGATCTACTACTCTAGAACGCCGGCCACGGGCCAATGATTGTTACCTCTAAGTCTGCTGAATCTATACCTCAGCTACTACACCAGACTCCGCTGCCTGGACCACGATCACTCCGCTTGGCGTCCCCGCCATCACAAACGCCATCCCAACATCCCCAAGCGTATCCCGCACCATCTCATGATTTGCGGACGCTTGCTGTCCCTCCACGAACTGCCTCATTTCCTGTCGAGTACCGCTTCGTATCGAGCGGCCAACCACAATCAGCACCCGCGGGTGTACCTCACCAAGCGCTTTCGCGCGTTGCAGCAGTGCGTGTGGTGGTGACGGGTCCGAGAGATCACCAAACGTCACCCGGGGTGAAACCGCCGATGGTAATTGTGGGTGCGCACCCTCGTTCACGCGTGGCGATGCATAACGGGACCACACTAAGTCATCGGTCGTCTGCGACTTACCACAGGAGTCGGACGGGACAGATGTCTAGACACGTCTCGCATCAGCACTAGCGCGTTTGAGAACTCGAGGTATGAGGTACGAACCAGTGACCTTGATTCCGTCTCTGATCTTTCGCCAACCGCAGCCCCAGGACCTGGAAACGCAGCTTGCGTGGGCTTGCCCACTCGGATGATAGTAGCACTGATCTTTATGTTCGCGCACAATCCTACCACAAACTCAAGCGCTCGTCGATCGTCTGGACCACCAAAGAAGGGGAGTAAGATGTGTTGTTGACCAGTCGTGCCTTTGTTCTTCCCTAGGTCAACAAACAAAGCCACGTCCGTCTTGCTGTGGTCAAGGACACCACGTACGAATTGTGAGCGCAGTGTTGATGCTAAGGGGTCTTCACATGCGAGCCCCAAGAACGTCTCTAAAGAGCCGAGTTGTAATGTCAATCCACGAGAGTGGAAGAACCCGGCTTCACATGAGCCCGTTCTTGGACCTAATGAAGGTGGGATCCATGGAATGAGGACAAGCTGCGAATCATGCCTTTGAGCGTGTTCAACAACAATATTGGCCCACTCCTCCTGAGGTACGACAGATAACGCAGCGGAAACAGGAATGTTGCTCTGTTCTCCAAACATCTTGAAGACACACGTCAAGGAGTCGGCGTCAATAAGCGTGTCCGTCATGGAAGACTTCATCAGTGTCGATGTGCGCTCCGAAAGTTCAATAAGGCGAAGTGCGTTCACGGTGGGGACTGGTGTCACTGGCGCATACTGGTCCTCCACAAAGGGAGGGAAGACCAGCCTTGTGAGCGTCATGATCCCAGGTATATGATTGAGCTCGTCAAGCACGACAGTGAACCGAGTAGGCCAGGACTTTGGTGCGACAGTTACGGAGGCCTCGCTGGCAGATGGCGCCTTTTCAAATTCATCCGTGGACGACACATTAGTTGCACATGTGGCAGATGCAGGCGTGTGATACTTGGGTGGATAAATGAAATTGACACAAGGCGTTGTCACAAACGCAAGGATCAATGCTGCGAAGACGAACATAGAAAACAGCTGTCGTGTGAGGATTCCCGCGGACAGTCCGACATTCAAGATAATGATCCCTAGCAATCTACGAGAATGTCAACATTATGACGTGGCGAAAAAGTTTTTCGGTGAACATACCCCTTACAACTCATGAGAGAACCGACAGCAGTCGCTTCACGCCAGCTGTGGCCAAGCAACTTCGTCACAAGTGTACAGCTAGCAAATTTACCGGCAAAGTCCAACGCCAGGATAGCAAAAAGGAATGCCCATGCGGTTCCTGAGTGACGTTAATGACGCACACGTTTCATGAAACAGACACGAACTGGAGTTGAGCAGCCCCAGATTCGTGTTGAGTCCAGAGGTCGCGAAATACTAAGGTGGTGAAATCCTTCAACAAGGCGGGATAATCAAGTCCACGATACTTACAAGAGGGAGGAATAAAGTATCAACGATATCTTCTAACCTTTCCACGAAAGCAATGGACACACCACCCTCGCGAGGAACAATGATGCCCGCCACGAATGCGCCTGCAGGAAGGACATGGTGAATGAATAAATGTCATATCAAGACTGGCCACCACAAACATACCGAAAATAGCATTGACGCCCACAATGTCCATGAAGAAAGCAGATCCCCAAAGCACAAGCATCACTACCACCACGTAGAACATTGTAGGGCCACGGGTAGTACTTCTCGTTTTCCTTGCTAGCCGAAGCAACGCCCATTTGGTCGGGAAGAGGAGGAATAGGATATATGCGATGAATGTAAGGAATGTCCATAATGCTGTCACATTCGAGGTCGAATTCACGAATGCGATGGCTAATGCCAGAAGAGACCAGCTGATTGCATCATTCGCAACAGCTGCAGACAATACAATACCACCAACGGGTGTATTACGTAGCTTGAGTGTGGAGAGGATACGGCAGAGGACAGGGAGGGCGGTAACCGAATACGACATAGCAATGAACATCATGAAATAGTTGAAGTCCGTAGTCGGCCCGATAAACTTGCGGTATATAGGAGCGGATATAGCGCAGCCAATGGCAAACGAAGGTAGCATGCCCCCCATAGAAACCATGACCGACAAGCGCATATTGTGTCGGATGATGTTCCAGTCGATTTCAAGGCCAATAATGAAAAGGAATAGACACAGTCCGATTTTGGCAGTGAGAGTGAGGCAAACAAGCGAATCTGTGGGAAAGATGTGGCTCGAAAAGCCAGGAATCTGGCCAAATACACTAGGTCCTTGAGTCAATGATGAGAACGCTATGCGAATCAACAGAGGTAACAGCTGATTTACCCAGTATGATGCCACTCAGGATATGGGCAATGATACGGGGTTGTTTGAACTTTCGTAAAATTGAAGACAATAATTGGGCCATCGTCATGATGATACCTGTCAATGTATGAGCTCCAACAAAAACTGAGAGCAAACACGAATAGTTAAGTCACAAAGTTGAATGGTCCATAATGTCAATGGATCCGCAGCGTTGTATCGACTTGGATCACCACCATTCATGAGACCACCCTGAAGGAGTAAAATATAAATATTCCGTTCGATACTTGGAGAATATCCCGTACACTGCCCTGACCCGTCACGTCTCTTGGAGAGACGTGCAAAACACCGAGAGGTACACCCCATGAGACGTCGCTAACCATTGGAGTTCGAGTGGAATGAATGACTGGGCAGCTATTCTTTTATCCTGGGAGCGAATAGCACGTGCTTTCATGTGAACGATGGGAGAGATTTGCGAAGATTCTACACCCTTCAAACGGCTGAGGAGAGAACCCCCTTTCAGCATTGTGGTGTCGTGGAAGAGAGAACACCTCACTACCATTGATAGATTTAATGTCCGTCTTGAGGCGCTTGTGTAGTTCGGCTGACTCATAGCATGGAGGTGGACCGATGTCTTCCAGTCGTTGAGAAAAAGTATGCGAGGGATAAATGACCTTGGAAACAAAATATAGATGAGACTGGAAGTGGGAAGGTCAATCTGTCTTGAAGCATTGGAGAATATTGACGTACAGGTCTTGGATGACATTTCACATTGTGAGCGTCAAAGTAGCCGGGAGTGAATGAAGTCTAGAAAAAATTTTAGGTTCGCCTGATGATGCATATGGAACTGAGCCTGCCGCAGTAGAAGTGCACCAGACCTACCAGTCATCAACCAGGTGTTCCCCTACACACACGATCGTACGCAGGTACTGGTGCTGTGGTTCTCGCCCCTTTTCCAACCGTCATGGCACCAATTCATTCCGACATGCGGTAGCCTGGCAGGCGTATACGATGGGGAGTGTTCGGAGCGTCATCCAGCGTCGTATTCACGAGCTGAATTTGCTGTGGGCCAGGGTGTTCCGCGCCGTGCAGGCTATGACTTCCTGTGGACAAGCTGGTCATCGGGTCGACCACGAGCCCTACACGACTCATCAAGATGATATCTGCTCCGGGTTCACCGCTGCAGACCTAAGAAGAGGAGGTCCATGAATCCATAATGCGTGATATAGGTTAACTGGTGACATTGACATGTCACACGTCACACTGCGGTTACATACCCAACAAACAAAGACAAACATTTTGCTTCGGTGTACCATGAATCCATGATCTACTAATGCCTCCGAATCCGTCCTAAGCACAGCGTCCTCCGACGATCCTGATTCCCCAAATACTATGATGTGTACTCAACAAGGGCTGCGAGATACTGACCGCAGATCATCCGTCCACTCCACCTCGGAGCCGGCCACATCATAGCGACCTTGCTCGGACGGCGGCGCCTTCCTCACGCTCATTGTCCTCAACACTTCATTCGCATCTCTGCAAAATCCGGCCTTCTCCATCTTCTCAAGGAACTCCTCCAGTGAAAATACGTTGCTGTTGGCGGCGGCCTCTACGCCGCGCTGCCAAAAAGGTACCATGTCAGAGACAGGATGGACGTTGGCCTTCAGCTCCCATTGGGACAAAGCATCCCATGTGAGACTTGTCGGCCTGGGCCAGTCTGTCTTTGGCCATCCCCCCTGGCCCCAGGTCGAAGTCCAGGGTCCGTTTTCTCGGCGACGACTGCTCCTCGGCTCTTTGATGCTTTGGTCATGTTCGATGGTAGGCTTGTTTCCGTGTACAGCTCTCTGGTGATCCAAGGCAGCATTGAAACTGCCAAAAGTTACAGTCCATCTGCCCCTACGGGTCGTGGGACAAATGGTGCAAGCCCATTTGCGACCTGCAACATGCCTGCCGTCAACCTTGGGGGCTCAAGGCGCATAAGCATATCACTCACCCTTCAATTTTTCTATCGAGCGTTGGTGCGCAGAAGTGGGGGTAGGCATCGGTTCATAAGATGAGCAGGTTCAGGCTCCCACTCGCGTATTATGTACCCACATTGACACCATCCCCATTCGGCGTATAATAGGAGACCACACGCTACAGTGGAGCGACCACTGGACCACAACGGTACCAACATTTTTGTTCTACACGTCCATCCATCGTAAGCATCCAAGCACATACACTCTCTTACAAGACGCTCAAAAGGTTCGATTCCTCGCAAGGTTATCTTAGATGCCGACACCGGACCGTCAGGCCAAGTCCAGAGCTCTTACAATGACGAAAATGACACTTCCAATCGTCCAGTCGGAACTGCTTGCGAGTTTGGAGTATTCAAAGTGATATCGAGCACTCATTCAAGCAGAAATGCGTCAAGACTCACCTGAATGGTCCCCCAAAGACTACCAAGTCGCACCACGACCCCGGTCCACTGGTATGTGATATCAAACTGACCACCTAGCCGCAGGTTGCCCTGTAGTACGGCTGATCAGCACACCCGAGGCACAGTTGAGAGCACAATGTAGCATGTATCAGAAAGGGCATTGTTACCAAGGAACAAGGCGGCCGTGCCCGAGAAGAAACCATGTCTAGTAGTAATTCTACAGTTCTAAAAGAGGTACATGTACTCCAAGTGACCTATCAATATCCCATGAATGCATTACACATCTAGAAACGAAAACAAGAATGATCTTCATAGTCACTACTGTACTTCGATCGTCCGAACATTGTCCACCAAATCCGCCAACGACGTCTCCTCGCGAATCCGAACCAGGATCAACGCATCCGCCGCGACCCGTCGATACTCGACGCGCGACACCGCCTCAAACAAGAGTGCCCCAAACGGTTGTCTCAGACGAGCGACAAACCGGAGCGCCTGTGTCGTCCTGTCAAGTTCAGCGGCGCCCTCTGCGAACTCCTGATCGAGGAGGGGACGAATCCACGGATGGACGAGGTAGACGTCTTTCATTTTCGACAGGTCGTCCGACGTCTTGATCTCCACGTCCCCAAACGTGGTCGTCGTTGCGCGATAGACACGTAAAT